>ONZH01014174.1:0-93754 GCA_900303285.1 Rhinella marina | reverse complement strand
AAACTACCATTACGTGCACAGCCTGTGTATTAGAACCTTTCAAAAGTCTATATTCAGATGTAGCAGCCATAGCGATCACTGTTTTCACATAGCGTTGCTAAAGAATCGCGACTTCTCCTTTTTCACTCTTTTCACTCGCAGTAAAAGTACGCTAGTTAGGTGAATTGGTACGCATTAGCGCACAATGCGTACGCATTAGCATACAAATGCGTGTGCAGTAGCGTACAATGCATGGCATTCGTTTGCTAATGCGGTCGCATTAGCGTACAATGAATAGCATTAGCATACGAATGTGTACGCAGTAGCGCACAATGCATAGCATTAGCATACAAATGCGTTCGCATTAGCGTACAATGAATAGCTTTAGCATACAAATCATCAGATGCGTACTCTATTTACGATATTGTTCTGCACTCACGCGATTCTCCTGTGATCGCTAGTGCTGCTACATCTGTACCTGACATCCGTTGGTATATTTTCTAACGTTAATTTAGACTGAAGTTCCTCAGCTGTGTCTGCTGTATAACATTTGCGTAAGGAGGGAATTATACTGTAGGGATAGGATTTGGCTAGGTAGGGCTAGTGTTTTTGTTCCAAAGTCACAAAAGTCCATTGTATCTGGCTGCATTTTTTTTCTTTTGGGGCAAAAAGAACACAAGGGTGCCCTGACACTACCAGTACTTGCACAGCGTGTGTGTTAGAACCTTTCAAAAGTCTATATATCTTACATCCGTTGGTATTTCTTCTACCGTTAAATTAGGCCGCAGTTCCTCATTTGCGGCTGCTCTATGACGTTTGTGCATTCTAAATATTTGACATTCGGTGAAATTTTTCTGATCTTACACTTTGATCTGCACTACTGTACTTGTGACAAAGTTGCATATACACTATATAATATGTGCAAGGTGAGCAGTAAGGGACGGGGAAGTGGGCGTGCTGCTGATGGTGAACAGAAGAGGCCATGGCTCTGGGCGCGGTGAAACTGTGCCTGCTGGCAGAGCCCAAGAAACAAAGTCATACAAAACTCCTAGCTTCATGTCACAGTTTGCAGGGTGGTGCAAGACACAATTCTTGTCGCCACACCAGTGCGAGCAGGTAGTCGGTTGGATTTCAGCTGATAATGCTTCCAGTCGGTTAAGCACCACCTTCTCTTCCACAAAGTCCAGTCTCAGTAGCCAAGAGTCTGGGCAACTGCATCCTCACCCTGATCCTCCTTCCTCCCACCATGCAGTCTGGGCAAAGAACTAATCCCACATTCGGATATTCCAAGGAGCTTTTTTCATCACCGATACTTGGCTTGGCCTTCTCGCCAAGGCCGCTTGAAGTGGGACATGAGGAGGTATTGTGCCCTGATTCCCAACCTATTGAGCTAACACAGTCTGAAGAAGATGACGGTGGGGAACGGCAAGTAGCGTCTCACGAGGTGCATGATGATGATGAGACACAGTTGCCAATAAGTCAAGGGCAACTAGTGCCTCAAGATGTTGTTGATGAGGATAAGACGCAGTTAAGTCAGGTTCTTGTTAGCTCACCATGTCAGGAGGAGAAACAGAGTGAGGAAGTGGAAGGGGAGGTGGTGGACAATGAAATCGCTGACCCAACTTGGGAAGGTGGCAAGCCGAGCGAGGACAGTAGTACAGAGGGGGGGGATCTGCAGCACCGCAACAGGCTGGAAGCGGCAGTGGGGTGACAAATGGGAGAAGGCAGGCCACGCCAACCAGGCCCACAACTGTTCCCCGGAGCAGCCCCTTGCGGCAAGCTCCCTTGCCTAGGGTTAGGTGTTCTGCAGTTTGGCGTGTTTTTGAGGAAAGTGCTGACGATAAACAGATTGTAATTTGCAACCTGTGCCATACCAAGATAAGCAGGGGCGTAAACAGCAGCAACCTGACCACCACCAGCATGATCCGACACATGTCAGCAAAGCACCCTAAAAGGTGGGCCAAACACCTGGGTCCACGATCTGTGTCTGCAGGTCACACCACTGCCTCCTCTTCTCCTCTGTTACGTGCTGTCCAAGACGCAGGCCCAGATGCCTCCCGCCCTGCACCTGGACCTTCGCAGGAAACATCAGCCAGTATGGCCACCTCAATGTCCCAGCACAGCGTTCAAATGTCCTTACCGCAGGCATTTGAACGCATGCACAAATACCCTGCCACCCACCTACAGGCCATAGCTCTAAACGCGCAACTTTCCAAGTTGCTGGCCCTGGATATGTTGCCGTTTAGGCTGGTGGACACCGAGGCCTTTCGCAGTCTGATGGCGGCAGCTGTCCCTCGTTACGCAGTCCCCAGACGCCATTATTTTTCCCGGTGTGCCGTCCCCGCCTTACACCAGCATGTGTCCAGAAACATAACCCGTGCCTTGACCAACGCAGTTACTGGGAAGGTCCACTTTACAACTAACACATGGACAAGCGCTTCTGGCCAGGGACGCTTCATTTCCCTGACGGCACACTGGGTGAATGTTGTCGAGGCTAGGGGCGAGTCGTACCCTGGGATGGCACAGGTGCTACCCACGCTAAGGATTGCGGTGGAATACCAGCTGCAACACGGTTGGTGCCTTTCCAGTCAGGTTCCGCTCTTCACAAGTGACCAGTGGGCAATGATATCTGACCTCTGTGAGGTTTTAAGCAACTTTGAGGAATCTACACAGATCGTGAGCGACTATAATGCAATTATCAGCATAACCATCCCACTTCTGTGTGCTAAAAAGCTCACTGCTCATAATAAAGGCGGACGCTCTGCATGTGGAAAAGTCTCTGATCAGTTCCGTAGTGTCACAAGGAGGGAAAAGTTTTGGAAGATGGTAAAGGAGTACCTAGCTGACCGTGTCAACATCCTCAGCGATCCATCTGTGCCTTAACCATAATTTTTTTGATGGTCAGCGCAGCAGCAGCATGTCACCCACAATTTTTTCGACGGTCAGCTCAGCAGCAGCATGTCAACCATAATTTTTTTTACATGGTCAGCTCTACTGCATGTCAACCATACTTTTTAACACATTCAGCTCTACTGCATGTCAACCATATTTTTTTTACACGGTCAGCTCTGCTGCATGTCACCCATAATTTTTAACACGGTCAGCTCTGCTACATGTCAACCATAATTTTTTACACGGTCAGCTCTGCTGCATGTCACCCATCATTTTTTACACGGTCAGCTCAGCAGCAGCACATCAGTATCAGCAGCAGGCCATCAATCCGAATTTTTCAAGGGTGTGTCTGATGCACTCCTTTATGTGTAATAAAGGGGGTATTGGAGTGCCTGTTCCTTGTAATTTTTGGCAGCCCTTTCACTTTGTGCATAGGCTTTATGAGTGTAAGAGTCCCACAATTATACCTCAATATGAATGAGGCCCTCCTTTATGTGATATACCGGTTGTATCGGAGTGCCTCATCCGTGTAATTTTTGCCTGCAGTTGCACTTAACGTACAAGTAAATATATGTTTCCTAACAATATTTCCTCTAAAATCAATGTTATATTTTGTTTGGGGGGATATTATTGTCATTCCGTAAAAGTGGCGTAATAGTCGGACATCATCGTGATTATCAGCGACTTTGGAGTCCAAGATGCATCCAGACATCCTCCCCATGCTGTTCCCTAACCATTTCTGTGGTGTTTCCACCATTTTCTGATGTCTCCCTATGAACCAGACACCCTCCCCTCTGCAGAGCAGGGGGTGCCTGGTCTTCTCCCATTGACTTCCATTATACTCGGGTGCTCGGCCGAGAACTCAAGCACCACCTAGTGTTCGGCCAGAGCACCCGAGCACCCGAACATCATGGTGCTCGATCATCACTAGTGTTGAACTACAAAAATAAATGTAAATAGTAAATATATTCAAAATGAGGCCTAACATGTGAGCATACCATAGTATAAAGATCAGAAAACCTGGTATTTTCTCTCTTTGCTGATGATGTGTTACTTACCTTGAAAAACCCCTTTATTTCTCTCCCTAATCTTCACGCCGTGTTGGATAGGTATAGTGGGGTCTTGGGCTATAAACTGAATACCTCAATATTAAGTCAGACAGACTTCTTTTGCTGAAGGGACGATTTCACTATACATGGCGTACTCATTCAATAAAATACCTGGGAATCTCCCTTACCCCACACTATTCTACCCTGTTTAAGGTCAATTTTCCCCTATTAATAGCTGAATTTCACTCCCTGTTAGCAAAGTGGAAATCGTTACCACTTTCGCTTCTAGGCAGAATCGCAGCTATTAAGATGTCAATCCTCCCAAAATTCCTATATCTGTTCGAGACTCTCCCGATGAGGGTGCCGGCTTCAGTCCTCCGTTCCATCCAGACAAGCTTCTTCCGATTTGTCTGGAATTATAAAAGACATCGGATCTCATCTAAGATATTGATGGCCCTGTCATGAGTGGAGGCTTAGCTCTTTCAAATCTAACTAGCTATTATCTAGCCGCCCACCTGCGACAGATTCCATCCTGGTCGACTTTCCACTCTTACAGTCGGTGGACTGAAATTGAGAGACTGTGGATGGCACCTACTCATTTGGGGACCTTGATTTGGGGCCCGCTCACTGACATTCCTCCTTCTAGTCTCCTTGGACCTATGAGGTTCACTAGAGACGTATGGCTGGGAGCACGAGTTAAGTATAATTTGGCTACGCTTCGATCCTCCCCTTACACTATTCCTCTACACTCCACTACTACCTGGCAGCTCCGATACTGCCATGGTGAGACCTTGGTCAGGAGCTGGTTTATATTGCCTTCTTGATCTGAAGGACAAGTTCTCGGATGCTGTTCTATCATTTGAGGATTTGCAGACTAAATTGCTGATACCTAAGGATTTACGGTTTCAATATCAGAGGATACTCCACTATTGTAAGGGAGTGTTGGGGTCCCAGAAGATCCCCACCCTCTCCCCGTTTGAACGTCTCTGCACGCAGAGTCCATCCTCCAAGGGCTTGATTTCTGATATTTATCAGATATTGATGTCCTTCGAGTATCCAGCAGGATTTAAACACCCCTACATGTTGAAATGGGAGGACTGGTTACAAAGGGAGATCTCCCCAGAGATCTGGAGACCATATGGAGAAGAGCTCATCTTAGCTCTTCATCTGTGGGGTATAAAGAAAATCAACTGAAGATTTTAATGTTTTGGTACCACACCCCGGCTGTTCTCCATGCAATGAATCCGGAGTTGCCGGATCTCTGTTGGAGATGCTTCCACAACCAGGCTTCGCTGTTCCACATATTTTGGTCTTGCCCCAATCTGTCCCCATTTTGGTCGCAGATTAGACATCTTATACAGGTTCTCTTGGAGGTTTCCCTTCCCCAAGATCCGTCCTTTTTTCTACTAAATGATGTTCCGCCCACATTGCGGGGACAGGGTGCCAGGCTGCTCCTCCATATTCTTACTCTTTATTTTACTTCTTTTTTCGTTAACTCCACAATGTTTGGTTAAACATTCTGTATTTTATGGCAAGTTGATTGCGTTGATACGCTGTTGTATCTGCGATACCTTTGCTATGTTTTCAACACCTGCTTTGTACTAAAAAAGAAAAACTTTAATCAAATTTAAATGGGAAAAAAAAAAGAAAACCTGGTCTTCACAAGATGCTAAATACATGCATTTGAACAGACATTGGCATAGGTATAGGGATGCGGAGGTGGCAGTTGCCCCGGGCCATGATGGGGCCAAAAAACTTCTATGCCACATGAGAAAAGCAAACTTTTAAGCAGATATTTAAAAAAGTAAAAGTCAAGACATTTAAGACCTGACAATTGGACCACCCAGGAGTGCCCCCCAAAAACTGTAGAAAATCCAAAAAAATGCCTATTTTCATACTTTGAGGTACGGCTTGTGCTAGCCTTGCTCCTTTAATGGCCTTATTCGTAAGATTGTTCTGGAAAAATCAGGACTGTTGGAAAACACACCAGTAAACGTATACACTACACCTCAGTGACATTGTGTTCATAGTGATATAACATGGCTGTCTAAATAGTTTTTATACAATGATGATTTATCTGTAATGAAGTAACACCCTGCAGCCAGGGTTGGACTGGCCCGCCAGAGTACCAGAAGATCCTCCGGTGGGCTTGGGCCTTGATAACATAGTGGGTCCCAAAAGGTCCGGGAGAAAATAAAAACATTTGGAGCTGCCTTTTGAGCTAAAAACTTGCTACTAAGGCCTATTTCTTTGAAAGAAAACCTATTACACGTTATTGATTATATAGAGGCCGGGTCTATCTATCTATCTATCTATCTATCTATCTATCTATCTATGTGCACATTTGCGTAAGCTCCTGTCAATCTGCTGTCTTTTAAACAGTGTTAAATCCTTTTTATTGCCACCCAGACTGAAAACCTCACACCAATTGGACCTTTATGGATGCAACATCAAATGGGAGCAAGATCAGCTAATAGCTACTAGATGGTCAAGGAGAAAAAAAATATTTGGAGATGTCCTTGGAGGCAATAATAAATAACAATTACCACTAGGATCTATTTCTTTGAATCAACTCCTATTAGACTTTATTGATTATATATCTTGTGGGAAAAGGAGCTCCAGTCCAACCCTGCATGCTGCCGTGATTTAGAGTCATGAACGCATAATTTTAAGTCAACATGTATGCAACATACAGTGGAGAAAAAGAGTATTTAGTCAGCCACCAATTTTGCAAGTTCTCCCACTTAAAAAGATGAGAGAGGCCTGTAATTGACATCATAGGTAGACCTCAACTATGAGAGACAAAGTGAGAAAACAAATCCAGAAAATCACATTGTCTGATTTTTAAAGAATTTATTTGCAAATTATGGTGGAAAATAAGTATTTGGTCAATAACAAAAGTTCATCTCAATACTTTGTTATATATCCTTTGCTGGCAATGACAGAGGTTAAAGGTTTTCTGTAAATCTTCACAAGGTTGGCACACACTGTCGCTGGTACTGTATGTTGGCCCATTCCTCCATGCAGATCTCCTCTAGTGCAGTGATGTTTTTGGGCTGTTGCTGGGCAACACGGACTTTCAACTCCCTCCAAAGGTTTTCTATGGGGTTGAGATCTGGAGACTGGTTAGGCCACTCCAGGACCTTGAAATTCTTCTTACGAAGCCACTCCTTCATTGCCCTGGTGGTGTGCTTGGGATCATTGTCATTCTGAAAGACCCAGCCACGTTTCATCTTCAATGCCCTTGCTGATGGGAGGAAGTTTGCACTCAAAATCTCACGATACATGGCCCCATTCATTCTTTCATGTACACGGATCAGTCGTCCTGGTCCCTTTGCAGAGAAACAGCCCCAAAGCATGATGTTGCCACCCCCATGCTTCACAGTAGGTATGGTGTTCTTTGGATGCAACTCAGCATTCACTGTTTCTACCAAACAGTTCTACTTTGGTTTCATCTGACCATATGACATTCTCCCAATACTCTTCTGGAACATCCAAATGCTCTCTAGCAAACTTCAGACGGGCCCGGATATGTACTGGCTTAAGCAGGGGGACACGTCTGGCACTGCAGGATCTGAGTCCCTGGTGGCGTAGTGTGTTACTGACGGTAGCCTTTGTTACGTTGGTCCCAGCTTTCTACAGGTCATTCACTAGGTCCCCCCATGTGGTTCTGGGATTTTTGCTCACAGTTCTTTTTGACCCCACGGGGTGAGATCTTGCATGGAGCCCCTGATCGAGGGAGATTATCAGTGGTCTTGTTGTCATGAGTGGGCTTGCGTCTGGTATCAGACGTTCTGCGCGGCTTTCAAAAGTGACATAATTTGACGTTTTCCCCTTGGTTTGGTTGCTGTTTACCACACCTCTTCCCCTCAGCTGTTGCGGCTGTGGTAATTATCTTTCTCCTATTTACCCCTTCCTCTCCCAGTATTCCTTGCGGTTTATACTTTCTGCCTACTTTGTAGTGTGTGGTGTGGATCTCGGCTGAAATTCGGTTGCTGCGATATCTGCTTTAAGATAAGTGACATTTTCTCTTTTGTGGTTTTCCTTCTGGAGTCTCCTGTTCGTCCTTACTCTTGGAGGAACGGGTTGACTCTTTCCTGTGTCACTAGCTGCAGGGTTCTTTAGGGTGAATTTATTATTAGGTTCCTGTGTATGAACTCTCCTACCACTAAGGCTTGTTCATACTGGTAGTCAGTCAGGGCCTAGTTTCAGGGTTCCCTGCAGGAGGTGACTGCTTCCCTGGTTTTGGTCTTTTCCCTTCCCTCGTACGCTCGGTGTGGTTATTCCCTCCACACCACAGCGTGACACTTGTATGTCTTCCATTTTCTAATTATTGCTCCCACAGTTGATTTCTTCACACCAAGCTGCTTGCTTATTGCAGATTCAGTCTTCCCAGCCTGGTGCAGGTCTACAATTTTGTTTCTGGTGTCCTTCGACAGCTCTTTGGTCTTCACCATAGTGAGTTTGGAGTGTGACGGTTTGAGGTTGTGGACAGGTGTCTTTTATACTGATAACAAGTTCAAACAGGTTCCATTATTACAGGTAATGAGTGGAGGACAGAGGAGCCTCTTAAAAAAGAAGTTACAGGTCTGTGATAGCCAGAAATCTTTCTTGTTTGTAGGTGACCAAATACTTATTTTCCACCATAATTTTCAAATAAATTCTTTAAAAATCAGACAATGTGATATTCTGGATTTGTTTTCTCATTTTGTCTCTCATAGTTGAGGTCTACCTATGATGTCAATTACAGGCCTCTCTCATCTTTTTATATGGGAGAACTTGCATAATTGATGGCTGACTAAATACTTTTTTCCCCACTGTAATTAGGGCTATTTGCATACTGTAGGCATTATTGGAATTGGTTGGTATGACTTTTGGGGGCTGGATGTGAATTTTAAACTGAAATGTGTGAGGTATTAAAATATTAAGATAATATAAAGACTATACAAACAATTTTAATATATAACATTAACTTTATAAACATTGAAGCACAATGCTAGAAAGTTTAACATGCCTTGCTAAACTATTTCTATTTGGTATGGAGAATTATTTCTAAATCTTATTACTTAGTTACATGTCAATCAAATTCAGCCTTTCTCCAATCAATTATATGACACCGTTACTAATGCCAGCACTCTGGGTGAAAATGATTATTATTGGTGGGACTATTACTATGAGAGGGACTATTAAGTATAGCACTACAGTAGCGTGAACTGCCAAATCAGCATCTATAGAAACTGCTGTAAGGTGAAGGACTATAGATAAGACAGGTTGCTAGGACAGTACAACCTCAGTGCTTAACGTTGCTAGGATTCCCCAAGAGCCTTGCACCTATCTTTATAATGGAGCCCTCAAAGTGCCAGAGGGTGCACAGCGCATGCGTGGCCACCCTCCATTCATTTCTATGGGACTGCCAAAAATAGCCAGTGTTCTCTGTTATTTTCGGAAGTCCCACTGCTCCATTCACTTCTATGACGCTTATGTAAATAGCTGAGCCAGTGGGTGGGAACTGCACCTTTTCGACATTGGATGCATATCTTAGTGATATGCCTCTAATGTCTCAGTTAGGAATACCCCTTTGACTGCAACCATCCAAGCTGCCTTCAGAGATTTGTACTGCCTGAGAGAATTGCACTTGGAGATTGGTGCTACTGGATGTATTTAAAAATACTTCACTATATCCACTATATTATAACACTATGACTTCAAGGAACTACTCTACAATTGTTATATAACCAAAAAATAATAGAGTATAATCCAGTTCCCTTTTAAAATAAGCAACATTTTATTGTAGTTATCTAAAATACAATTAATATAAACACACATTAATATAAAGTACCATCAGCAAAACTCCTTAAAATATATTCCTAATGTGAACCCAATGAAGATATTGCAATATTGCACTTACAGTGTAACTGTTATTCTTTTTTTAAGACAGAGGAGTGTTGCTAAGGCTCAAAATAGGCCACTTTAGAGATATTTTTCTAATAGAAATGTACGATTTCAGTAATGGAAGTTTATTACAAAAACGGTCAGTATCACTGCCCCTATACATTACAAAAAAAAAAAAAAAGAATTACAGTTACACTTTAAACCCTGGCCATACAGTGTCTAATAGTTGTAACTGATGGCAGGACTATGTATATAAAAAATGCCCTGTTAATATTGACTACAATGCTATGCAAATTCTAGTCCCCCAAATACTCTAGTAGTCTAACTAGCTACTAATAGTCAGCATCCTAACGGTCGAACCGTGCAGCTAATAACCAAAAATGTAAAGAATACCAAGTAACACATACTGAATGAGGACTCGAGATGGCATACCCCCTTTACACATGTTTCACATTTTGCTTCCTCAGGAGGAGAGCTCATGAAGAATAATGCGAAACGTATGTTGGGGGGGGGTGTAAACCATCTCCACTCCTCATTCGGTATGTGTCTTTTACAGAGAAGAGGCTTCTTTTTGGCCACTCTGCCATAAAGCCCAGATTGGTGGAGTGCTGCAGTGATGTTGACCGTATGAAGGTTTCTCCCATCTGCACACATGATCTTTTGAGCTCAGCCAGAGTAGCCATTGGATTTTTGATCACCTTACCATGGCTCTTCTTTCTCGATTACTTAGTTTCATGGGATGGTCAGCTACATATAACAAGAGCCCTGGTTGTTCCAAACTTCTTCCATTTAGGAATCATGAAGACTACTGTGCTTTTGTGAGCCTTCAGTGATGCCGAATAATTTTGACCTCTTCTCCAGATCTGTGCCTCCACACAACATGTCTCTGAGCTTTACAGAAAGTTCTTTCTTGCTCATGGCTTGTTTTTTGCTCTGATATGCACTGTCAACTGTAAGACCTCATAATGGTGGTGCTGGTAATTGGACCCACACTGATTGGATATTAATGACTTGTCCTGAGCATAAATCCTTAATATTCTATTCCTGGAAACCCCTTTTAACAAAATTCAGATGAGAAGAGAAACATTGCCTAAGGAAATGTTAGGGAATATTACTCTCTTACTTATGTCCCTATTTTTTGTTAAAAAAAAACATTTGAAAATAGATCTCCCTGATGAGAAATAGGCATAATGCTGATACTTCCATACATCCAAACTACACTGATCTTCCCTTAGAAAATAAAATTTTGATATGAAAAGCATTATTATATTCCAGATGCTTTTTGTCGAATAGGGCATTCCTACATTAGTTGTCATTTCCACTGCTTATTATTGCTTCTTAGTTTCAATACTTAAAATACCAAGTCCTCTCAATTGTGACCAAACCATTACATGGAATAGCTCTACATATTCAAATCCAAAACAAAAAGAGCTTAATTTAATCCCATAAAAGTATATTATTAAAAATCCTTTAAAAATCCCACAATACATACAAGTAACTACAAGATCCAATATAGAAGAAACTGCCCATGGATTCATGACAAGCATTAATAGAGTGAATAAATATAGCCAGGGGTCACCTAGCCTTTCTGCTGCCTGAGGCGAAAATTGAAATAGCACCCACCTCCCCAAACCCTATACCAAATTCTCAACCTAACCCCTTCCCTCCTAACATTACATATATCACTACAAAATATATGGGGTAATACAGCACCCAATACCTCTTACATTCAAGTGATGTCTCCTCTGATGTAGACTTTCTCTCTCCTCATCTTCTCCATGCAGACCAGAACACCATAATTATTGTTCACCCATTTTTCATCTCTGCAGGTTGCCAAAAATACATCTCAGTTTCCTACTTTCCATCATCCTCCCGCCTTCTGGACAAATCATCCTACCACCTCCAATACTGTTCCTGCTGTCATCCCCATTATTATACTGCAGAAACAGATAAACCCCCTGATAATACTAGTGCCATGCAGATAGTGTCCATCAATAATTATTGCCACACAGTTTCCTAAAATAACTGCACCCAGCAAATAGTGTCCCTGACACTAATAGTGTTGTAAACATAATGTCCCCCCAAAATAACTAAGCCGATACTGTGCCAAGGTACCCCCACAGTAGTAGTTCTACCAAACGTCCCACCAATAGTAATAATTCTCTGCCTGGTAGCAATATTGCTCCTACCAGGGCCCCAAGATGTCCCCACTGTACTCCAGTAGTATTAATGTTTCCATAGTGCCCATACTAGTAATCATGTTCCCCATAGTCCCCCCGTAGTAATAAAGCGTACCATAATACTGCCCAGTAGTAATAATGCTCCTTATAATGTGACTAGAGATGAGCGAGTAGTGTTCGATCGAGCCGGTATTCAATCGAATACTACGCTATTCGGCATACTCGATTTCAATCGAGTATAATGGCGATGGCGCACTTAGAATTCGTTTCCCCTCCCACCTTCCCTGGCGCTCTTTTTCCACCAATCAACATGCAGGGGGGGTATGACAGGCACGCTGAGCACGCTGGCAGCGCGAAAACAGCGTCTACATGGATTGGCTGGAAAAACCATGTGACCTCGAATATTAAAAACTCAGCTCTTCCTGCTCGTACGCATATGCTGCGTGAACTTAGTCAGGGACAGAGGCTGGAGAAGGGACAGACAGGTTTTAGCAGTTGGACAGGCAGGAGCGTGATTAAAAGCCCTTATCAGGGCTACTATAGTGCAGTACAGTGATAGCTTTACTACAAGATACGCTTTACAGAGAACGGCTGCCGTATTCAGGGATAGCTGCTGGACTAGGGACAGAGAGAGGCATTAGTGGTGTATTAGGTGCTCTGCTACATACCAAACTATATTTGGCACTACTGTTCTGCGTTCTTTTTGGCTGCAAAACCCTGTTATATAACTAGTGTGTATATGCACCATCTGATCTGGCAGTATACGGCTGTGAATTTTATTTTTTTTTTTAAATACAGTTTATTTGGCTCTAGTGTTCTGGGTTCTGTGTGCCTGCAATACCCTTTTTGTATACCAGGTGTAAATACCCACCGTTTGAACAGTTAGTACACGGCTGTGTACCTTGAAATATACAATATCTAGGCCTTTTAATTGGCCACTGTACTGTGCGTTCTTCTGCTAAATTATTTCACATACCTGGTGTAAATACCCACCGTCTGTACAGTTAGTACACGGCTGTGTACCTTGAAATATACAATATCTAGGCCTTTTAATTGGCCACTGTACTGTGCGTTCTCTTGCTAAATTATTTCACATACCTGGTGTAAATACCCACCGTCTGAGCAGTTTGTACACGGCTGTGTACCTTGAAATATACAATATCTAGGCCTTTTAATTGGCCACTATACTGTGCGTTCTCTTGCTAAATTATTTCACATACCTGGTGTAAATACCCACCGTCTGTACAGTTAGTACACGGCTGTGTACCTTGAAATATACAATATATAGGCCTTTTAATTGGCCACTGTACTGTGCGTTCTCTTGCTAAATTATTTCACATACCTGGTGTAAATACCCACCGTCTGAGCAGTTAGTACACGGCTGTGTACCTTGAAATATACAATATCTAGGCCTTTTAATTGGCCACTATACTGTGCGTTCTCTTGCTAAATTATTTCACATACCTGGTGTAAATACCCACCGTCTGAGCAGTTTGCACACGGCTGTGTACCTTGAAATATACAATATCTAGGCCTTTTAATTGGCCACTGTACTGTGCGTTCTCTTGCTAAATTATTTCACATACCTGGTGTAAATACCCACCGTCTGTACAGTTAAGTACACGGCTGTGTACCTTGAAATATACAATATCTAGGCCTTTTAATTGGCCACTGTACTGTGCGTTCTTTTGCTAAATTATTTCACATACCTGGTGTAAATACCCACCGTCTGTACAGTTAGTACACGGCTGTGTACCTTGAAATATACAATATCTAGGCCTTTTAATTGGCCACTGTACTGTGCGTTCTCTTGCTAAATTATTTCACATACCTGGTGTAAATACCCACCGTCTGAGCAGTTTGTACACGGCTGTGTACCTTGAAATATACAATATCTAGGCATTTTAATTGGCCACTGTACTGTGCGTTCTCTTGCTAAATTATTTCACATACCTTGTGTAAATACCCACCGTCTGTACAGTTAGTACACGGCTGTGTACCTTGAAATATACAATATCTAGGCCTTTTAATTGGCCACTGTACTGTGCGTTCTTCTGCTAAATTATTTCACATACCTGGTGTAAATACCCACCGTCTGTACAGTTAGTACACGGCTGTGTACCTTGAAATATACAATATCTAGGCCTTTTAATTGGCCACTGTACTGTGCGTTCTCTTGCTAAATTATTTCACATACCTGGTGTAAATACCCACCGTCTGAGCAGTTTGTACACGGCTGTGTACCTTGAAATATACAATATCTAGGCCTTTTAATTGGCCACTATACTGTGCGTTCTCTTGCTAAATTATTTCACATACCTGGTGTAAATACCCACCGTCTGTACAGTTAGTACATGGCTGTGTACCTTGAAATATACAATATCTAGGCCTTTTAATTGGCCACTGTACTGTGCGTTCTCTTGCTAAATTATTTCACATACCTGGTGTAAATACCCACCGTCTGAGCAGTTTGTACACGGCTGTGTACCTTGAAATATACAATATCTAGGCCTTTTAATTGGCCACTGTACTGTGCGTTCTCTTGCTAAATTATTTCACATACCTGGTGTAAATACCCACCGTCTGAGCAGTTTGTACACGGCTGTGTACCTTGAAATATACAATATCTAGGCCTTTTAATTGGCCACTGTACTGTGCGTTCTCTTGCTAAATTATTTCACATACCTGGTGTAAATACCCACCGTCTGTACAGTTAGTACACGGCTGTGTACCTTGAAATATACAATATCTAGGCCTTTTAATTGGCCACTGTACTGTGCGTTCTTCTGCTAAATTATTTCACATACCTGGTGTAAATACCCACCGTCTGTACAGTTAGTACACGGCTGTGTACCTTGAAATATACAATATCTAGGCCTTTTAATTGGCCACTGTACTGTGCGTTCTCTTGCTAAATTATTTCACATACCTGGTGTAAATACCCACCGTCTGAGCAGTTTGTACACGGCTGTGTACCTTGAAATATACAATATCTAGGCCTTTTAATTGGCCACTGTACTGTGCGTTCTCTTGCTAAATTATTTCACATACCTGGTGTAAATACCCACCGTCTGTACAGTTAGTACACGGCTGTGTACCTTGAAATATACAATATCTAGGCCTTTTAATTGGCCACTGTACTGTGCGTTCTTCTGCTAAATTATTTCACATACCTGGTGTAAATACCCACCGTCTGTACAGTTAGTACACGGCTGTGTACCTTGAAATATACAATATCTAGGCCTTTTAATTGGCCACTGTACTGTGCGTTCTCTTGCTAAATTATTTCACATACCTGGTGTAAATACCCACCGTCTGAGCAGTTTGTACACGGCTGTGTACCTTGAAATATACAATATCTAGGCCTTTTAATTGGCCACTATACTGTGCGTTCTCTTGCTAAATTATTTCACATACCTGGTGTAAATACCCACCGTCTGTACAGTTAGTACACGGCTGTGTACCTTGAAATATACAATATATAGGCCTTTTAATTGGCCACTGTACTGTGCGTTCTCTTGCTAAATTATTTCACATACCTGGTGTAAATACCCACCGTCTGAGCAGTTAGTACACGGCTGTGTACCTTGAAATATACAATATCTAGGCCTTTTAATTGGCCACTATACTGTGCGTTCTTCTGCTAAATTATTTCACATACCTGGTGTAAATACCCACCGTCTGAGCAGTTTGTACACGGCTGTGTACCTTGAAATATACAATATCTAGGCCTTTTAATTGGCCACTATACTGTGCGTTCTCTTGCTAAATTATTTCACATACCTGGTGTAAATACCCACCGTCTGAGCAGTTTGTACACGGCTGTGTACCTTGAAATATACAATATCTAGGCCTTTTAATTGGCCACTGTACTGTGCGTTCTCTTGCTAAATTATTTCACATACCTGGTGTAAATATCCACCGTCTGTACAGTTAGTACACGGCTGTGTACCTTGAAATATACAATATCTAGGCCTTTTAATTGGCCACTGTACTGTGCGTTCTCTTGCTAAATAATAATAGTATATACGTAGTGTTCATACACACCGTCTGAACTGTTAGTACACGGCTGTGAAGGCAAAATATTGTATTTGCAACAAAAAAAAATAAAATGCGGAGGGGGCTAGCGGAATCGGACGTGGACGAGGACGGGGGCGCGGAAATGCTGTTGGTGGCCTTGTTGAAGCCAGTGGGGATACAATGCGTGCTGGTGAGGGTCAGCCAGGATCCCACTCATCCAGAATCCCTGCCTTTATGGGACAGTTAAGCAGGGGGCGGGTTACACCGCTGTTGAGGCCTGAGCAGGTTGAACAGGTGGTGCAATGGATAGCCGATAGCGCTTCCACACAGTTGTCCACCAGCCAGTCATCCACACAGTCTCACTCTGACCCTCCTTCCTCCACACCTGGCCAACAGAGTCATCCCACCCTTGACCCCTCCCAGGAGCTCTTTTCGGGTCCTTTTTCAGATGTGCCGGAAGAATCCCAGGAGCTAGCAGAGGAATTTGTTTGTAGTGATGCCCAAACACTTGAGTTTTCGCCATCTCCTGCTGATGTGGACCCTGAACCAGCATCTGTTATCATGAGCGATGATGATGATGAGACGCAGTTGCCATCAAGGGAGGCTGTTGGAATGTCCAGTGGGCAGGAGGAGGAAGCAGAGTGAGGAAGAGGAGGTGGTGGATGACGAAATGACCGACCCCACTTGGCCAGGGGTGATGTCCAGCGGGGAAAGCAGTGGAGAGGTGGTGGTCTGCGCAGCACCGAAAAAGGCAGCAAGAGGCAGAGGGATGTCCAGAGGCAGAGGGATGTCCAGAGGCAGAGGGATGTCCAGAGGCAGAGGGATGTCCACAGGCAGAGGGATGTCCAGAGGCAGAGGACAGTCCAGACAGAGTAGTGAGGCCACAGCCAGCACGGCCGAAGCTGTTCCCGGCAGCGGGCAGTCGCGCGAAGCTCCCCCATCGAGGCCTCGTACTTCTGTGGTGTGGAGATTTTTTAATGTTTGTGCGGATGACAAACTGAGCGCGGTTTGCACACTCTGCCACTCAAAACTGAGTAGGGGCTCTGAGAAGAGCAATCTGACCACCTCAGGCATGCGGCGTCACTTGGAAGTCAAGCACTGGGCTGAGTGGGAGAGAGCAAACGCAATACAACCTGCGCCCGGTCCTGCTGCCACTGCCTCTTCCCCTTTGTTGTGTGCTGCCACTGCGGTCCAGACCTCCAGCCAGGACACCTCCACATCTGCCTCTGCCTCGGCTACTTTGGGGCCTTCTCCTTCAGCCTCCCCTTCCCCCCCCTCTTCGCCTGCACCTTGACACTCCTCGTCCCATCAACTGTCCATCTCGCAGGCGTTCGACCGCAGGCGGAAGTACGCCTCGAGTCACCCCCAAGCCCAAGCCTTAAACTGCCACATCTCCAAACTGCTGGCCCTGGAGATGTTGCCGTTTAGGCTTGTGGAGACGCAGGCCTTCCGCGACCTGATGGCGGCTGCCGCACCTCGCTATTCCGTCCCCAGCCGCCACTACTTTTCCCGGAGTGCCGTCCCCGCCCTGCACCAGCACGTGTCGCGTAACATCAGGCGGGCCCTGAGGTACGCAGTCAGCGCAAAGGTCCACTTGACCACCGACTCGTGGACAAGCGCTTGCGGCCAGGGATGCTACATCTCTTTGACGGCACACTGGGTGAATGTAGTGGAAGCGGGGACGGGGTCGCAAACAGAGACGGCCTACCTACCACCCCCGCCCAAGATTGCCAGCATGGGTTCTGATAAACCCCCCTCCTCCTCCTCCTCCTCCTGTGCCTTAACATCGCCCTCAGCCGCTAGCTGGAAGCGTTGCAGCACTGGCGCGGGGAGACGTCAGCAGGCGGTGCTAAAGCTCATCAGCTTGGGCGACAGGAAGCACAGCGCCCCAGAGGTGAGGGACGCCATATTGCAGCAGACGGAGATGTGGCTGTCGCCGCTGCAGCTAGGACCAGGCATGGTCGTGTGCGATAACGGCCGTAACCTGGTGGCGGCTCTGGAGCTTGCCGAACTCAATCACGTACCATGCCTGGCCCACGTTTTTAATCTGGTAGTCCAAAAATTTCTAAAGACTTACCCCAACCTGGCAGAGCTACTGGTGAAAGTGCGGCGCTTGTGCGCTCACTTTCGGAAGTCAACTGTAGCTGCTGCTAGCTTAAAAAAACTCCAGCAACGCCTCCATTTGCCTGAACATCGGCTGTTGTGCGACCTGCCGACTCGCTGGAATTCCACCTATTCCATGTTGGCCAGGGTGTGTGAGCAGCAGAGAGCATTGATGGAGTACCAGATTATGAATCCACGCGTGCCTCCAACTCAGCTCCCTCAGTTTGCCAACCACGAGTGGCCATGGATGGCAGACATATGCGATGTACTGCGTATCTTTGAGGAGTCCACCAAGAAGGTCAGCAGCGAGGACGCTATAGTGAGCGTAACCATCCCGCTCCTATGCGTCCTTAAAGAATCACTCATCGCAATAAGGGAGAACGCATTGCACGCAGAGGAGACGGGGGTAGGAGGAGACGCAACGGAGCTACACAGTCAGACCACACTTTTGTCTGCTTCTCGGTGGCAGTTGCAGGAGGAGGAGGAGGATGAGGAGGAGGAGGACGACGTGGAGGTGGCTGTGGAAGAGGAGGAGGATGCTGGCGGCGAGGGTAGCAGTCAGGCTGTGTGCGTCCCATTGGTTCAGCGCGGATGGGGCGGAGAGAAGGCGGAAGAGGAAGAGGAGGAAATGGCAAGTGATCCTTCTGGTGGGGGCAGTGAGGTCATGCCTATTCAGAGTCTGGCACACATGGCTGACTTCATGCTGGGCTGCTTTTCCCGGGACACACGTGTTGTCCGGATAGTGGAGAACAAACTGTACTGGGTCTTCGCACTCCTGGACCCCCGGTATAAAGATAACGTCTCCTCTTTTATTCCGGTAGAGGAGAGGACGAATCGATTGCTGGAATACCAGAGGGAACTCGTGCAGAACATGATGGAGATTTTCCCACCCACCATCGCTGGCGGCAGAGAAGAGAGGGTCTCCCAGAGTCCCACAACATCTATCAGGCCCACAGCCACCAGGGGAACACTCTCCAAGGTGTGGGACACGTTCATGGCACCCCCTCGTGCAACTTCCATCACTGCGGGGCCCGCTATCAGCAGGAGGGACAAGTATCGGCGGATGTTGCGGGAGTACCTGGCAGACCGTAACCCTGTCCTCCCCGATCCCTCAGCGTCCTACACTTACTGGGTCTCCAAGTTGGACACGTGGCTGGAACTGTCCCTGTACGCCTTGGAGGTGCTTGCCTGCCCTGCCGCCAGTGTGCTATCAGAAAGGGTGTTCAGCGCAGCCGGGGGCATTATAACCGATAAGCGCAGCCGCCTGTCAACCGACAGTGCCGACAGGCTGACGCTAATCAAAATGAACAGCAAGTGGATTGACCCGGACTTTGCTTCTCCAACCGTGGAAAGCAGCCAAAAGTGAAGTGCCATCTGTATGAAGTGCCATTTCCTCCTCCACCTCCTCCTCCTCCTCCTCCTTAACCGCCGTAGAATTGCTCCGTAAATAAGAAAAATTTATATATTTATGGCTCACCTCTTGGGCCTCCACAAAATGTTTAAGAGGTCTCACCTCTTGGGCCTCCACATAATTTTTAACAGGTCTCACCTCTTGGGCCTCCACATAATTTTTAACAGGTCTCACCTCTTGGGCCTGCACAAAATCTTTAAGAGGTCTCACCTCTTGGGCCTCCACATAATTTTTAACAGGTCTCACCTCTTGGGCCTCCACATAATTTTTAACAGGTCTCACCTCTTGGGCCTCCACAAAATCTTTAAGAGGTCTCACCTCTTGGGCCTCCACATAATTTTTAAGAGGTCTCACCTCTTGGGCCTCCACAAAATGTTTAAGAGGTCTCACCTCTTGGGCCTCCACATAATTTTTTAACAGGTCTCACCTCTTGGGCCTGCACAAAATGTTTAAGAGGTCTCACCTCTTGGGCCTCCACATAATTTTTAAGAGGTCTCACTTCTTGGGCCTCCACAAAATGTTTAAGAGGTCTCACCTCTTGGACCTCCACATAATTTTTAAGAGGTCTCACCTCTTGGGGCTCCACAAAATGTTTAAGAGGTCTCACCTCTTTAGCCTCCACACAATTTTTAAGACGTCTCACCTCTTGGGCCTCCACAAAATTTTCCATGAGCCTCTGGCCAGCCCACGGCCTCTTCCTGCCTTTTGCGGTCCTACGCATCCCTCAACATCCCCACTGCTTTACCTGCTAGACATGACACTGGGCCAGGTCGGGTCACTGACATCTCAAGCGCCAACAATTTGGGCATTTTAAGGCTTCTGCATGTGTTTGAGTTGTTTTTACATTTTAAAGAAGACATGTCTGACCACATCTCACACACACACACACAATGACAATTAGGGGTGGGGTCTATTTGCTTTCCCCCTTGCCTATGCCATCTGTGGTTGTGATAGGCAACGTGATTTTAAGGGGTGCAGAATTTTATCTTCTTTTTTGTCTAGTTTGGCTTGGGGTCCATGGCAATGTAGCGGAAAGAAGGTTTCCTTGTATGGTCTCACTTTACAGAGAGGTTATATTGTCTTTTGAGTGTATTGTTGAGAGGCTGTGATAGTGGCGTAATAGTGCGACTTGGGCGCGTTATATGCACCCAGACATGCTTCCCCTGCTGTCCCAGTTGCATTCCAGCAGTGTTGGCATCCTTTTCTGAGGTTTCAGGGTGGACTTGGTGACCTCCAAGTGGTCGAATTGAGATTTCCAAGTGGCGAGCATTTTTTTCCCATAGACTTTAATGGGATACGAAATTCGGTCGAATAGTCGAATTTCGCGGTCTATTCGAATCGAATTTCGAACTTTCGAATATTTCACTACTCGCTCATCTCTAAATGTGACAGTAGAAAAATGTCCCCTTAAAATGTGCACCAGTACAAAATATGCCCACTTTTGTGCGCCAGTACAAAAAATACCCCATTCTTATGTGTTGCAGTGCAAAAAAATGCCCCCTAATAATGTGCACTAGTCCAAAAATACCCCCTTTTAGTGCTCTCAGTTCTTCTAATGTCCCCATGGTGCTTCCATAATCAGTGCCTGTATAAAATACCCCTATATAATGTCCCAGTAGATGCCCCCATAGGGCTCCTCTTTCCCCCTTCCCCATAGTTCCCTCTATAATGTGTCCCACTACAAAATGCTCTTATACAGAGCCCCCAGAAGATGCCCTCATAGTGTCCCTCATAATTTGCCAGCATAAAATATCTCTTCTTAGTGCCCCCAGTAGATGCCCCCATAGTGTTCTTCTCCCCTATAATGTGCCAGTAAAAAATGCCCCTTCTTAGGGGGGCATCGAATTGCTCTGATGCTCATATCACAGGGCCTGCTTGGGTGAAAATGTTGGTCTGTCCGGGTTCAGCTCTGAACCCAGACTACCCCTTTAACGTCAGTATCATCAAATTCAGATGTTCTCTCCACATTAGGACATGCCTTTCAAGAGCCACAAGGGAGGACCAACTCTTAAAGGACGCTCTTCTTTTCAGGTATGTAAGGGCTGTGAACTAATATATCTGTCAAATTTTTTGCTCCTGTTGCTGTCATTTTTGATCTTTCAATTAATTTTTCCCTGAGAATCACATCTGTTTGTAAAATCTCCCAACGTTTTTGTAAAATATCCAAAATATCTTTCCACTGTTTGTTATAATTGGTAATAAAATGTAACAAAGCGTACCATTGCGTTGAATTCTATATCCTCTTTCTTGAGAAAGTCTTTTAAAAATAAAATCGCCTAAGGAAATGTTCGGGGATATTACTATCACCCTTATGTCCCTCTTTTTATAAAAAATAAATAAAAATAAGGCTAGAGAATCTATCTGCCTGATGAGAAAGAGGCATAATGCTGATGCTTCCATACATCCAAACTACACTGATCTTCCCTTAGAAAATACAATTTTGATATGAAAAGCATTATTATGTTCCAGATGCTTTTTGTCGAATAGGGAATTCCTTAGTGTCAATACTGTCAATGTTTATCTAGCATTATCTTGCTGCAAAATAATGTTTCCAGTATACTTACAGTATTGAAGTTATGTGTATCTGCCAAACTTCACATCCTTTACTAGGTCTCTGGTCTAGTCTATGGATGCAAATGTCAGTTCCACAAACCAAAACAAGTGAGGTGCTATGGACAAGGCCAGAATTATTCATCTCATTGGTACATGCACAGATGAGCTGGATTCATGAGTTTGCTCATGCACCAGAGAGACAAATACTGTAGATCTGGTCCCGCAGCACTTCCTCTATACTGGACTGTGGAACTAAAATCACTTTATATTGACCAAATTGGAAACCTGGTAAAGGATATGATGATGGGTGTAGGATTTTCAACATGACCAGGTTGGAGAGCAGCCAATCCATGCAACTTTAAGATAGTAAATATATTGGGAACTTTCATTGGCAAGAAATATGATTAAAGGGCATCCGTCATCAAACCTGTACCTATGAAACTAGCTGACTTTTTGCATTTGTGGTTGGCAGATGAAGGCATCTGTGTTGGTTCCATGTTCACATGTGCCTGCATTGCTGAGAAAAAGGGTGTTTTAATATATGCAAATTAACCTCTAGGAGCAATGGGGGAGTTGCCATTACACCTAGAGGCTCTGCTCTCTTTGCAACTGTTGCACCCTCTCCACTTTGATTGACAGGATTAGGCATGATGATGTTTTCATTGTCTGGTCCTGTCAATCAAAGTGGAGGGCACGGTAGAGCTGAGACTCTAGTTGTAAAGGAAACACCCCAGTTGCTCCTAGAGGCTCGTTTGCATATATTAAAACAATGCAGGAACATGGGACTAACACAGATGTCTTCAGCTGCCAAGTGCACATGTAACAGGTCAGCCAGTCTCATAGGTACAAATCTTCTGACAGATGCCCTTAAATTAAGGTAGGTCCTGGAAAACCACTTTAATGGTGGATGACTAAATGAATATTCTTAATATGCAACATTACTCATATATGGAATCTGAATTTCTAAAACATAAAAATGAAGTTCTTAGAATCACAAAAGATCAAATAAGTTTTGAAGTTAAACAACTGTCAAACTACAGTTCTGACATTTTCCAGTAAGAAAAGTATTTGCCCTTATAACATCAAAGTGAAGGGAACGCATCATCCCCCAATTATATTGCCAGTTTTCAAGGGTACATGTTCAAACAGGAAAATAAAAAGTGTAAAGACAGGACAGTGAAGAAGAGAACATCAGAGGTTCTCCTTTGTGTTACTGTAGAGTTCTATCCAGAAGAACTCTGAGATGTGAATATAAGTATGTTGTTATAAAGATTTCTCTATTGTGTCTTACAGAAAATTTACTATTTTAACATTTAACATTTTAGGGGTGACATAATCTAAAAGTGATATAATTCTGCCTCAATGTTTGCCAGAAATAGTGTTCATGCCTTGGCCCACATTTATTGTGTTTTAAATATGTTGTGAATTTTGTTGAATTTACTCACTGCAGAGTTTCTCACACTCGTTTACCATATTAACATTGCATTCTGCATTACAGAGAAGAACCTATATCAAAGACTCAATGACACACCTAAAGGCTATGTACACCTTCATGGACATTTTTATAATTGCATTTTAATTTCTTGGGGTTAAAATACATTTTTCAATTGGTCTTTATTAAAAATGTTCAGCCATTTCTAAAATACAAGGATTAAAAATCAGTCTGTTTGCAAGCTGTCTCAGTCTGTGACTCTGACAACTCTTCTGTACCTCCTATATCTTATCTCCTGACCAACATATTTAAGTCATATTCTTTGCTAAGAATTGAGCTTATAACAGAATGTGAAAATTTGCAAACAGGCTGATTTTTAACCCTTGAAGTTATAGGTCTGTGAGAGCCAGAAATCTTGCTTGTTTGTATGTGACCAATTACTTATTTTCCACCATAATTTGCAAATAAATTTTTTAAAAATCAGACAATGTGATTTTCTGGATTTGTTTTCTCATTTTGTCTCTCATAGTTGAGGTCTACCTATAATGTCAATTACAGGCCTCTCTCATCTTTTTAAGTGGGAGAATTTGCACAATTGATGGCTGACTAAATACTTTTTTTCCCCACTGTATATATGCCAAGAACATTACATATAAATTAAGTCTTCTCTAGGTCTTAACTATATTGCATGACTATTATGGATCAAATTGAGTACTGAACTTTTAGCGATAACCATTTGCTATCATTTTTTGTATACAGATAGTCAATAGTTGCATCATTTACATAATT
Organism: Rhinella marina; assembly: GCA_900303285.1. Lineage (NCBI taxonomy): Eukaryota > Metazoa > Chordata > Amphibia > Anura > Bufonidae > Rhinella > Rhinella marina. The sequence continues at coordinate 69,454 of ONZH01014174.1, read as the reverse complement.
GAAACTCGGATCTGTAAAAATGGCTGGTGCTTTGTATGAATACTTGTTTATTTTACAATGTGTGTGTGTGCTATGTGCCGGCCTGAATTGAAGATGATTCTTTAATTGAGGATAATCTCTGATGTTGCTAATTAATATTTCATTTATGTCATATGTCATTATGCTCAGAGGGTCCTTGCTGATTACAATTTACGCCATATCAGCTCATTCAAACCACTTGCATAACCACATTCAAATGTCTTTCCAATAAAGGATTTTTTCAAAGGAAGTTAATCAGTAACATACGTAACAAGTATATTTTCCCTACCACAGATTCCTCATACATCAGATCAAACTGAGAGCTGATCAGACCATCTGTTTCTAATTGTCCCCATACTAAAGAGCAGCACTGAGTGTATTACATGCAAAGTGACTGGCAAGATTGCAAATAATTGCTGCACAATTCATCACTCTATAATGGCTAGGAATCCAAATATATTTTCAAGAAAAGGTTCCTGTGGAGCAATTATGATTTGTTTTAAGTCATTGAGGAATCATCGAGGAATTATGTTCTATAGCATGGCTTTTCAAAGGAAGTTTGCAGCTTAGGTTTCTTATGTTCATGGGTAGACAAGATGCCATTTTCTTCATGTTTTTGGTAAATATGGAAGTTTACACACCATCACAAATAGTGAAAATCCAGTACTAGCTACTTTTTAAGCTTGTAAGCATTACATGTGGCACATATACTTTTAAAGCAAACTATGATCTTTTTAATAAGCGGAAAATATACCTACAATATATATTCTGTACCATTGCATCCATATTCTAAAATCCTTAGTTTGGCAATGTTTATATAGTATTGTTTTCATCAATATGGAACAATAATTACCTTAACCCTAACACTCCCCACGCCGTACATGTACGGCGCTGGAAGCCGGGACACAAATCCCAGCGCCGTACTGGTATGGCGCTCTGATCGGGCGGGTGCAGGAGCTGCACTCACCCGATCAGCTGCAGGGGTCTGGCAGTGGCCAATAGCCGGACCCCTGCTGTATGCACCAGCATTGGTGAAAACACCGATGCTGGTGCATTAACCCTCGCACTGCTGCGGTCAGCGCTGACCGCGGCATGTGCGATGTCGGCGCTGGGAGGAAGAGCTCATCGGGTCCCCCCGCTGCTGTGACGGGGACCTTCCTTAGGCATCGGGCTGCCTTCTATACAAGCCTGTGAGATCCAGCCCCCTGGATCTCACAGGCAGGAAGCTGTAAGTGTATTACACTGTGTAATACACTTACAGCCAATGCATTACAATACAGAAGTATTGTAATACATTGTGCAGGGAATCAGTGAAAAAAAGTGGGAAAAAAAGTGAAAAAAATAAAGTTTAACAAAAAAATAAAAGTTTCAAGTAAAAAAAAGGCGTCATTTTCCCAAAAGAAAGTTTAAAAAAATTGTAAAAAATATGGAAAAAAAGAAAAGCAGGCATATTAGTTATCGCCACGTCTGTATCGACCAGCTCAATTAAAATATCACATGACCCACCCCGCTAGGTAAACACCTAAAAACAATGCAAAAAAAGCCATTTTCTGGTCACCTTGCCTCACAAAAAGTGTAATACCAAGCGATCAAAAAGACGTATTAATCCCAAAATTGTACCAATCAAACCTTCATCTCGTCCTACAAAAAATTAGACCCTACCTGAGACAATCGCCAAAAAATAAAAAAATATGGCTCTCAGAAAATGGCAACACAAAAAAAAAGATTTTATTCTGTTCAAAAATGCATCTAATGTGTAAAACTTAACAAAAATAAAAATGTTAGACATATTGGGTATCACCGCGTCCGTAACAACCTGCTCTATAAAAATATTACATGAGATGGCCTCCCAGGTGAATGCTGTAAAATTTTTTTTTTTTTAAAAACTATGCCAAAACAGCCGTTTTTGTTCCCTCTTGCCTCACAAAAAGTGTAATAGCAGGCGATCAAAAAGGGGTATTTAACCCAAAATGGTACCAATAAAACCGTCATCTCGTCCCGCAAAAAATTAGACCCTAGCTGAGACAATCGCCCAAAAAATAAAAAAATTATGGCTCTCAGAAAATGGCAACACAAAAAAAGATTTTATTCTGTTCAAAAATGCATCTAATGTGTAAAACTTAACAAAATTAAAAATGTTAGACATATTGGGTATCACCGCGTCCGTAACAACCTGCTCTATAAAAATATCCCATGATTTGCCCCTTCGGGTGAATGTCAAAACAGCTATTATTTTCACCTTGACTCACAAAAAGTGTAATAGCAGGCGATCAAAAAGTCTTATGTACCCCAAAATGGTACCAATGAAAACGTCACCTCATCCCGCAAAAAATGAGCCCCCACATAAGACAATAACTCAAAAAAATAAAAATTAGAGATGAGCGAATCCTAAAAGATTCGGGGATTCGGTATTCGGCCCGAATCCCACCGCGGGATTCGTGGATTCGGGCCGAATCACAAATCCCATTAAAGACTATGGGAGACCCAAATCTTTTTGCAGGGGCCAAAGGTTCTGCACAGTCAAGTTTGCCCCAACATGTGAAAACCTCAGAAAATGATGGAAACACCTTGGAAATGCATAGGAAACACCAGGGGCAGCATGTAGGGATGCCTCTGAGGCTCCCTAAGGGCTCATTCAGACGTCCGTTTGGTGTTGTCCGTGTTTTGCGGATCCGCAATTTGCGGATCCGCAAAACACGGACAGCGGCCCATGTGCAGTCCGCAATTTGCGGAAAGCACATGATAGAAATGCCTTTTCCTGTCCGTGGATCCGGACAAGAATAGGACATGTTCTATTTTTTTCCGGACCCACGGAACGGAAGTGCAGATGCGGACAGCACACAGTGTGCCATCCGCATCTTTTGCGGCCCCATTGACTGTGAATGGGTCCGCACCTGGTCCGCACCCGGTCCGCAAATTGCGGATCGGATGCAGACGATTTTTGCGGACGTGTGAATGAGGCCTGAGGCTGATGCTGCAGGTCCCTACCTTATGTAAATTTAGGTCACATGTCACTGCCAGCCAATCACTGCTGGGGAGGTATAGGGGCTGTTACATCACAGCAGGCGTTCCCACAGGCTTCCCTTTGATGCTGATTGGCTGAAAAAAACGGGCATTTCAAATTGGCAGTGACTCACAAATCTTCACGAATCCGCGCTGCCTCGGGATGCCGAGCCGAGCCGAAGCCGGCAAGATTCGTGCGAATCCCGAATCTTGCCGCTCCGGCTCGCTCATCACTAATAAAAATCAATTGCTCCCACAAAACAATCCATCAAAATCTGTTCTGCAAAATTCATATGGCACTCCTTCTGTTTTGAGTCCTGCCATGTGCCCCCACAGCAGTTTACCACCACATATGGGGTGTTGCCGTATTCAGGAGAAAATGGGTAACAAATTATGGGGTGATTTTCTCCTGTTACCCCTTGTAAAAATGAAAAATTTGGGGCTAAAGCAACATTTTATTGGAAGAAATGAATCTTTTTATTTTCACAGCCAAGTGTTTCCAAATTCCGTAAATTCCGTAAAAGGGGGTCAAAGTGGCCTTTACCCCCCTTAATATATTCTTTGAAGGGTGTAGTTTCCAAAATGGGGTTACTTTTTGAGGGTTTCCACTGTAGGGGTACGTCAGGGTTTCTCAATTACAAAATGGTGCCTAAAAACCATCTGAGGCAAAATCTGCCTCCAAAATCTGTATGGCGCTCCTTTCCTTCTGACCACTGCCACAAACCCATAGAGACGTTTACCACCACATATGGGGTATGTCTGTAAACTGCAGAATCAGAGTAATGTATATTGAAGTTTTGTTAGCTGTTAACCCTTTCTGCGTTGCAAGAAAACAAATATTAACGTGAATAATTTACCAAAAAATAGAAATTTTGAAATTTCACCTCCATTTATCATTAATTCTTGTGGAACACCTCAAGGATTAACAAAGTTTGTAACATCAGTTTTTCATAAGTTGAGGGGTGCAGTTTCTAAAATGAGGTAATTTATTAGTGGTTTTCATTAGGTAAGCCTCCCAAAATCACTTTATAACTGAATTGGTGCTCAAAAAAATCGTTTTGGAAATTTTGTTGAAAATTTGAAAAATGGCTTCTAAACTTCTAAGGTTTCTCACGTCCAAAAAAAGTAAAATTACATTTATAAAATGATGCCAACATAAAGTATACATATGGGGAATGTAAAATAATAACTATTTTTGGAGGTATTACTATGCATTTTGAAAGTTGAGAAATTGAAATTTTGAAATTTGCTATTTTTTTTCAAATTTTTGCTAAATTTGGTATTTTTTACAAATAAAAATGAAATATTTTGCCACAAATTTACTACTGTTGTGAAGCACAATATGTGACGAGAAAACAATCTTATAATGGCCTGGATAAGTAAAAGCGTTCTAAAGTTATTACCACATAAAGTGACACATGTCACATTTGCAAAAACGGCCTGGGATTTAAGGTGAAAAGTGGCTCGGTACTGAAAGGGTTAATCGAGTCTGTCAACTCATTTTCATCAATATAACTAACAACACTGCTACATAGAAGATTGCAAATGGTTTCCAAGTTCTTTATATCTGTATTCCATGTCCAGGAAAAGCACTTTTATTCTGCTGGAAAACAGATCCCAAGTGCCCAGCTGAAAGTGAAAGTAAAAACAGCTTTCATTCTGACTCGATTATTAACGGCTATATTTTCTGATATAGTCGATATAATGCTATGATTCTGGTATAGTTTGAAAGGTTGAAATCAAAGATTTTAAAAAAGGTCATATTTCTGGTACCAATCCCAAGATATAAGCAGCTAAAGTAACCTTCCCCTCTTCAGTCGGGTTTACTTTGGGCACTTGGAGCAGCAGAGCTGGGCACTTAGGAGCTGTTTTCCAGCAGAATAAAAGTGCTTTTCCTGGACATAGAATAAAGGCACATAGTACACACAGGTATGTCTGGGTTGTGTCAGCAATCTTCTGTGGTACAGCGCTCTTAGACATATTGGCGAAAAAGAGGTTAAATAACTGGGGGATTTATCATAGACCAGCATTTTACGTTGGTCTATGATATCTTCTACATTGCCAGAGGATGTACCTTATGACAAGTGTACGCCTCATCATAAATTAGATACATCCTCTAGTAGTCCGTGAACCTAAAGTGAAATCTATGCCAGCTTGGAGCTGGAATAGATTGCAGTCTTCTTTCACGCCAGAATATAAAAAATCTAAACGTCAGTAATATTATTTACATTCAACTGGTGTCAGTTTGGGACTCATCAGGCCAATCCGAGAACAAGATTGGCGAATCCATCTTCCACATATACAGAACCGTTCATTGCGTCATAAACTTTACTGATGGCAATAATTCCGTTAATGGTTTTATGTATCAACATACTGTAGCTAATAAATAGAGATGAGCGAGCATGCTCGTCCGAGCTTGGTGCTCGTTCGAGCATTACGGTACTCGTAAGTGCTCGCTGCTCGGACGAGTATCTCGCCATGCTCGAGGAAATGGCATCTCCCGCATTTTGAATTTTTGGTGCCTATGAACTCAGCCAATCACAAGCCAGGAGACTCTGCGGTACACCCAGCATAACGTGGGGCCCTTACATGTCGATAGCAGGGGCTGGCTGGCCTGATCAGGTGACCCTGGAATATACTAGTGACTGCCCGCGGTGCTCGGCTCAGATGCTGTCTGGATGTTGTTAGGGACAGATCTGCTTCGTTTCAGGGAGAGTGTTAGGGCCTGGATTTAGTTCTCTGTTAGGCAGGAGTGATATCAAAAGAACCCAACAGCCCTTCTAAAGGCTACAAGACACTTTTTTTGTCTCCTGGCTGGGCTGGCTGGCACTAGTAATGCAGCTATCGCCATATATAACACATTTTTTTTATTGTTTTATCTCAGTGATACAAATCCATTTCATACAGCTGTGTGGAACCATTCTGTGTGTCACAGTTCAGCTGTCCACTCACCACAAACCACAATACGTATTTTCTGTCCAGGTGACCCATACTATACGTAATCAAATACTGTCTTTTACTTTCACTGATACAGCTACATTAGAAAAATCTCTGTGCGACATTTGTCTGGGTTGCAGTCAAAATAGCCATAGTAAGCAGGGGCTGAGTTTGCTCTCTGATATTTTCTGCACGTCACGTTAAAAAATATATATATATAAAAAAAAAATATAAAAAAAATAAATAAAAAAAAATAGTTTTTTGTTGTTTTATCTCAGTGATACAAATCCAGTACATACAGCTGTGTGGAACCATTCTGTGTGTCACAGTTCAGCTGTCCAGTCACCACAAACCACAATCTGTATTTTCTGTCCAGGTGACCTATACTGTAGGTCACGTAATTAAAAAAAGTATTTTGCTCTCACTGATACAGCTACATTAGAAAAATCTGAGTGCAAAATTTTTCTGGGTTGCAGTCAAAATAGCCACAGTCAGCAGGGGCTGAGTTTGCTCTCTGATATTATCTGCACGTCACGTAAAAAAAAAAATATATATAAAAAAAAAATACAAAAATAAAAAAATAGTTTTTTTGTTGTTTTATCTCAGTGATACAAATCCATTTCATACAGCTGTGTGGAACCATTCTGTGTGTCACAGTTCAGCTGTCCAGTGACCACAAACCACAATCCGTATTTTCTGTCCAGGTGACACATTCTGTACATCACGTCAGTAAAAAAGGTCTTTTGCTCTCACTGATACAGCTACATTACAAAAATCTGTGTGCGACATTTGTCTGGGTTGCACTTAAGCAGACCAAGTCTGCCTAATCTAATAGTTTCAGTGTAATTGTTCCATACTGCACGGTACGTAATAACATACGTAATTTAGCTCTAACTTATCCACCAATATACAAAGCACAATCCGTATTTTCTGTCCAGGTGACACATTCTATACGTCACATAATTAAAAAAGGTCTTTTGCTCTCACTGATACAGCTACATTACAAAAATCTCTGTGCTACATTTGTCTGGGTTGCACTTAAGCAGACCAAGTCTGCCTAATCTAATAGTTTCCGTGTAATTGCTCCATACTGCACGGTACGTAATAACATACGTAATTTTGCTATAACTTATCCACCTATATATTTTCTTGTTCAGATTGAACAAATTTGTGGGTTTCAGTACAGCAGGCCCATTTTTTTTTGTACATATAATACACTTATATACAGAAAATATTGAACCCCAGGGCTAAGGGTCGAGGACGAGGGCGTGGGCATTCAATTACAGGGGGCAGAGGCCGTGGTCCTGGGCAGGGTGAGACAGTACCTGCTGATGAGGGAATAGGGGAACGCCGCAGAGCTACACTCCCTAGCTTCGTGTCTCAACTTACAGGGACACGTGGTAGAGGACTGTTGAAACCACAACAGTGCGAACAGGTGATGTCGTGGATTGCGGACAATGCTTCAAGTAATTTGTCCACCAGTCAGTCGTCCACGCAGTCCACCCACGTTACCCAAGGGAGCACTCCTCTGGCTCCTCCACCTCAATCTCTTTCCCCCCAGTCTGCCCCCTCCCAGGAAAATTTGGAATGCGATCCGGCATACTCTGAGGAACTGTTTTCTGGACCCTTCCCAGAGTCACAAACCACTTCTCAGGTTGCTGCTGACCTCTTTCCCGATGCCCAAGTTTTCCAACTGTCGCAGTCTGTGGGTGATGATGATGATATTGTTGACTTAGTGGAAGAAGTGTGTAAAGAGGTGTCGGACGATGAGGAGACACGGTTGTCAGACAGTGGTGAAGTTGTTGTCAGGGCAGGAAGTCAGAGGGGGGAGCAGACTGAGGAATCGGAGGATGACGAGGTGACTGACCCAAGCTGGGTTGATAAGCCGAGTGAAGACAGTGCTTCTGAGGCGGAGGCGAGTGCTGCACCAGAACAGGTTGGAAGAGGCAGTGGTGTGGACAGAGGGAGAAACAGGGCCAGAGCTGGTGCATCAGCAGCAACTGTTTCACGTAGTGAAGCTCCCGTGGTGAGGCCTAGATGTTCGCAAGTCTGGAGGTTCTTTAAAGAAATTGAGGATGACCGACGAACTGTGGTGTGCAACCTGTGCCATACCAGGATCAGCAGGGGTGCCACCACTACTAGCCTAACCACCACCAGCATGCGCAGGCATATGAGTGCTACACACCCCACTCAATGGAACCAAGGCCGTTCACCTCCTGCGGGTCCCACCACTGCTCCTTCCCCTGTGTCACTTGCTGCCTCTGCTAGTCAACCCCCTGCCCAGGACCCCGGCACGAGCGCCTCCTGCCAGAAAACCACACCTTCGCCTCCACGATCCTCCACAGCGTCCACCAATATGTCCCAGCGCAGCGTTCAGCTGTCTTTACAGCAGACACTGGAGCACAAGAGGAAATACAGTAACACCCACCCACCCACATGCCCAAGCCCTCAACGTGCACATCTCCAAATTGCTGAGCCTGGAGATGCTGCCCTATAGGCTGGTAGAGACCGAGGCCTTTCGCAATCTCATGGTGGTGGCTGCCCCTCGGTATTCGGTCCCCAGCCGCCACTATTTTTCCCGATGTGCTGTCCCATCCCTACACCAGCACGTGTCACAGAACATCATCCGTGCCCTGACCAATGCTGTTTCTGAGAAGGTCCACCTAACCACGGACACGTGGACAAGTGCTGCCGGGCATGGACACTATATCTCACTGACGGCACATTGGGTTAACTTGGTGGAGGCTGGGACTAAGTCTGACCCTGGGGCCGCTCATGTACTGCCCACACCGAGGATTGCGGGGCCTACCTCGGTCATGGTCTCTCAGACGTACTATGCCTCCTCCTCCACCTCCTCCTCCGAATTACCATCCGTGAGCACGGCGCCTTTAGTCGGTAGCTCTAGGCGCATCAGCAGTGCCGTGGGTAAGCGCCAGCAGGCGGTGCTCAAACTGCTGAGCTTAGGTGACAAAAGGCACAACGCCCAATAGCTGTTACAGGGCATCACGGCGCAGACCGATCTGTGGCTGGCACCACTGAACCTCAAGCCAGGCATGGTTGTGTGTGACAATGGCGTAACCTGGTGGTGGCTCTGCAACTCGGCAGACTGACACATGTGCCATGCCTGGACCATGTGTTCAATCAAATAGTTCAGCGGTTCCTCAAGACATACCCCAATCTGTCTGATTTGCTCACCAAGGTGCGCTGCATCTGTGCACATTTCCGCAAGTCGACCACAGATGCTGCCACTCTCAGGGCAGCGCAGCGCCGCCTACAACTGCCCGCTCACCGACTGTTGTGTGAAGTGCCCACAAGATGGAATTCGACATTAAACATGTTATCCAGAGTTTACCAGCAGCGCAGAGCGATTGTAGACTGCCAGATGTCAACTTCCACCAGAACTGGTAGTCAGGTCAGTCAGATTCCTCAAGTCTACAATGAGGAGTGGACGTGGATGTCTGATATCTGCCAGGTGTTGACCAACTTTGAGGAGTCAACAAAGATGGTCAGCGGCGATGCCGCCATTATCAGCCTCACCATCCTGCTGCTTTGCCTGTTGAAAAACTCACTGCTCAGCATGAAGTCGGATGCTTTGCGCTTGTCACAAGAGACGATGGAGGAAGATATGTCGCTTGATAGCCAGAGCACCCTCCAGTCTGTTTCTCAGCGCGTATCGGAGGAGGGGGATGAGGATGAGGAAAAGGAGGAGAATGTCGGCGAGACAGAAGAGGGTACCAGTACTCAGTCCTTCTTAACTCTTGAGCGTGTATGGGCTGAAGAGGAGGACTTGGAGGAGGAGGAGGAGGAAGAAATGGAGAGTCAGGCCAGTGAGGAGAGGGAATTCTTGCATGTTGGGACTCTGACGCACATAGCAGACTTCATGTTAGGCTGCCTATCCCGTGACCCTCGTGTTAGAAGCATTTTTTCAAACAACGATTACTGGGTGTTCACTCTCCTGGACCCACGGTACAAGCAGAACCTTTCCACTCTCATCCCTGTAGAGGAAAGGAGTATGAGAGTGAATCAATATCAACAGGCCCTGGTGCACAAGCTGAAACAATCCTTCCCATCTGACGCCACTAGCGGCAGAGGGCGTGGTTCTGTGGGCCAAGTAGCGGAGGAGAGGAGGCGAGCAGGCAGCTTGTCCAGCACTGGCAGGGGAACGCTCTCCAAGGCCTTTGCCAGTTTTATGTCACCCCAGCAAGACATTTTCACCTGTCCCCAGTATAGGCAGAGTAGGGGGGAGCTGTACAGAAAGATGGTGAGGGAGTACCTAGCTGACCATACCAATGTCCGGACCGATCACTCTGCTCCATACAACTACTGGGTTTCAAAGCTGGACACGTGGCCTGAACTGGCGCTGTACGCCTTGGAGGTGCTGGCCTGCCCTGCCGCTAGCGTGTTGTCAGAGCGGGTATTCAGTGCAGCTGGTGGCATCATCACCGATAAGCGTACACGCCTGTCAACTGACAGCGCTGACAGGCTGACGCTTATTAAAATGAACAAAGCCTGGATTTCAACGGAATTCAAATCTCCTCCGGGGGAAAGTAGCTAAAGATTAACATTACTTATGTATCCAATTCCTCTTCTCTACTCCTCCTACTCCTCCTCCTTGTCGTCTTTGCCTAATGCTGACCCAAAAAACGCAATTTTTTAGAGGTCCAACTGGCACTCTTTTACCACAATTTTTCCGGAGGTCCACCTACAGGCCCTCTCTCTAAACAATTTTTCCGGAGTGCCCCCTACAGGCCCTCTCTTCAAACAATTTTTCCGGAGGTCCACCTACAGGCCCTCTCTCTAAACAATTTTTCCGGAGGTCCACCTACAGGCCCTCTCTCCAAACAATTTTTCCGGAGGTCCACCTACAGGCCCTCTCTCCAAACAATTTTTCTTTGCACCTAGTTGGGTGCTTCCCTAACATGTGATGGGCATGTGCCTCGCCTTTCTTGGTTTGGGTGAGCACAATTGCAATGAGGGTAACCACCAGGCTGTTGCCTGAGAATTTGGGGTAATGTTGGGATTAGGCAGCCTCAGAGGCATCCATGCATGCTGCCCCTGCTGTTTCCTGTCCATTTCCGTGGTGTTTCCATCATTTTCTTATGTTTCCAGGTTTTCACCCAGCCTTCCCTAGGCAGAGCCTTGGTCCCCTGCAAAAATGTTCAAGTCTCCCATTGACTTCAATGGGGTTCGTTACTCGAAACGAGCACCCGAGCATCGGGAAAAGTTCGTCTCGAACAACGAGCACCCGAGCATTTTAGTGCTCGCTCATCTCTACTAATAAACAATAATGGTCTATACCAGGGATCATCAACCTTCGGCACTCAATATGCTGTAAAACTACAACTTCCAGCATACACACTTACTTGGCTGTTCTTGTAACTCCCATAGAAACGAAAGGAGGATTCTGTGAGTTGTAGTGTCAGAACAGCTGGAGTGCTGGAGGTTGCTGATCCCTGGTCTATGCTGACATGTCTTCATTAGTTCTCTATGTCTATTTTCTCATCTCTAGTTCTTAGTTATTTTATCTGATATTAAGATTGATTATTAAAAACCCTATGTATTGCCTCTGGATTCCCCTCAACTGTACATTTAGTGTGTTGGAAAAAGTGTAAAATATTGTGCTACTTTTGTTGCAAGAGATGTTACAGACTATATAAAAGATATTTCATTATATAAACTGGAAGACTTTCTTCCCTTTACGGTGTTGGGCAGCAGCTTTCATCAAGCACCTGCATCTCTAAGAATGCATTGTAATGAGCTCTTTTGACCCCTTCCTTCCCTGCACAATAAATAGCCCTTCACATATAGGCCCAGAGATTACTTATGGTATCTAATGGTCCTATAATTTCCTTTGTCACTGTCTAGAGAGATATATAGCTATATATGTCAATGCATTTAGAAGTAGTGATGAATGAATGAATGGTGTCTGGACAATTCCATCTGCGTCACTATGAGATTACTATGCCAGAACTGAGAGGAGGGGATGGGAGCATGGAAGCTACAGAGCATGCTATTCCACCTCTCAATGCAGAAGATGCACCAGAGGGATTAATGGCAGGAGGTGTTTCCAGAGAGAAGAATGTGCATAAAAAAAAAAAAATAAAAAAAAATGTATGTTACAATAACACTTTATTTAAAATACTGTTTTCATTGCATAGTAACACGTTTTGTGGAATAACCCCTTTAATTAATTGAGGGTGGCTGTAGTAGAGGGCAGAGTATGGCCAGTGCACAGAAAAAAAGGGAGTGGTGTGCCACTGATGTCATGAAGTATCTTGTATGATGACGCACCAGACTCTGTGTGATGATGCACATCGGTAGGCATGGTTTGCCTTACGGCGGTGTCCTGCCATTTAAAGGGGTTCTCCGAGTTATATATATTGAAGACCTATCCTCAGGATAGGTCATCAATATCAGATCGGCGGGGGTCCAACACCCGACACCCCCACCGATCAGCTGTTTGAAGAGGAGGCGCGCCCCGTATCAGTGCTGCCTCCTCTTCATTGTTTACATGCTGGCCGATACGGTGGTAGTGGTGAGTAGGTGTAATTACACCTAACCACCCCATCATTTCTATGGGAAGAATCGCTTCCATAGGCTTGTATGGGAGCGATTCTTCCACTTGAAATGAATGGGGAAGTTAGGTGTAATTACACCTACTCACCACTACCCCCGTGTTGGGCAGCATGTAAACAATGAAGAGGAGGCAGTGATTATACGGCGCATGCCTCCTCTTCAAACAGCTGATCGGAGGGGGTGCCGGGTGTCGGACCCCCGCCGATCTGATATTGATGACCTATCCTGAGGATAGGTCATCAATATATATAACTCGGAGAACCCCTTAAAGTTCCCATGTGATGTGCAGTACGCACAGCTTGTCATATGTGTGCCATAGCTTTCTCTACTTCTAAGCTTGGATCATACACCTGGCACAAATGAGGGGGCTCTGCCCAAACAGGCCTGACATTTCTGGCTGGTTGCTTTTGACCATTGTCAGCATCTTGCTGTAGCCTAGACTTTTAATAAGACAGCTAGGCCTTCAGTTATAGCCCTACAAACCATTAGACAGCTATGTTTATTATTAGTCCCCTGATGAGAGAGGACACTACAGTCCCCTAGAAATGCATCGGAACATAACATTTGGACCAAGCTACAAGGCCACTGAGATGACCAATGGAGCAGGTTTGAAACCATCCACTTAGATCTGTATCTTTGGCAACTTTAGCTAGCTTGTAGGTAGAGATGAACGAATCTATTCGCCGCTTCGTAGATTTGATACGAATCTTGTAAATTTTCTGCTGCAAAGCGAATCCGGATTTTTTGAGATTCACTTCATTAGATTCGATAATGTTCTTAAAGCTTTCTAGCATTCGCTACGTACTTGTCCGAAAAATTGTACACTAATGTTACGTATAAGTTACTTTATACGCTGATGCATATAAATTCAGTTAATTAGCGAACTTTTACTGTTCGTTATTCGTGCGGCATAAAGCCGGGGAAGGAAGCGGTCACCTGACCTAGTGGGAAGGGCTTTCTCTGATTGGCTCAGGCTCAGTAAGCCAGTGACGCCTCAGTTGTGCTGCGACTGCTGAGACGAGCAGAAGCACTGTCTGTGAAGTTCTGAAAGACAGAGAACTGTTTTGTTAAAATTGGGGTGTAATTGTTCTGGGAATCCATATTGCACATATAAGGGATATTGCAGGGATACTGCAGGGCAAGTGCAGGGCCAGTGCAGGGCTAGTAATTAATCAGGCAGGGAGAGAGATAGGGAGAGAGACAAAGACCAGCTGCAGGGCCACAGTCAAGTGAAAAATATCTGGCATGGAAAAGCAAAAGGGTTCCAGCCAGACCTCGAGCTCCAAAAAAAAAAAGAGGCGGTGGCACAGGGCAGCAGTGCCAAAGGACCTGTAGCCGGAGCTTCTACTTGTAGAATTCGCAATAGTTGGCCACTGTTCCACCAGGCTAACCCACCAAGGAGTGGATAGCACACTCATCTCAATCACAGCTGGATGATCTGCTGTCATTTGCTGATACAGTATCATGTAGCCAGGGGTCAGACTTTCCTCCTGCTCCACCATTCCACTCCAGCAAAGCCCGTCATTTTCGTACGCAATTTGTACGCTCATGCGTATGTGTTCACATAAGTTGTGTACCTTTAACAACTGTATGTTCATTATTATTCCGCGAATGTTCGCAAAACACCACATAATAATGTATGATTTGTACGCAGCTTCGCCGAATAGATTTGTATGAGGTACAAATCTTTTGAAAAGTTCGACGAATATTAGGCGAAGCGGATTTTGGATGATTCACTCATCTCTACTTGTAGGGATGATCTGTCAGGGTCCCCTTGTCAGGGCAGTGCTCCACTAACCAGCTGGCTAGGTTACGGACCACTAAATAGGGATTACTAGGGTCAGTTCCCCCAAACAACCCTGCATTACGACTGGGTGGTATTCCATTACCAATTGTCTCCTCAGGACTGGTAAGACCATTCCCTTTTTATGTGCACTGGCAAAAAATGTTTCACTTTTTCCTATATTTCTATGATTTGGGGGATATTTTAGAAGGTTTTCTTCATAGTCGATAGCTTGTTTTTTTTAATCGTTATTCAATAAAGGTTAGGTTTTATAGTTGTTCTCAGTGGAGTTAATTTTCAGCTAAGCAGTATCTGTGGAATACAGATGACACACGGAGGGCAAAAACCGGACACATGGACCAAACAAAGATTCTTCACAGATATCTTCATGGATGAAACATGGACAAATTTTCCATGGAAATTAAACAGACACAGAAATCTGAATGAGGCCTTAGAGTGGTAAATCCTTTAAAGTGTACTTAACGACAGAGTGCAAGACAGGAGGGCAATAGCAGGGCCAAATAATGGCAATGGCGGTGCAAGGCAAATCAGGCCAGTGTAGGGTTAATAAATCAAGTGTTCTTGACTGGGGTAGTTTAGAGCATTCATAAAAAGAGACATTGGTAGCATTCAGTTCAGATTCTCCAGAGTACATACGCAGTACTTTTAAAGCTGAACAAGGAATAACCAGCAGTAAGATGGCTTACTCTGATTCTCTATCTATATCAGATCCAAATGATTTTTCAAGTCAAACAAAGGGGTGCACAATGCCACTATATGTACAGCAATTCCCACTGTGGGGTATAGATCCTTCAATGAGTAGCTAACTCTTGGTAAAAGCGTGGTGAGCATCGGAGCAAGATACTCTTTTCAGTAGCAGTAAGGCATAATGCTGTAGAAGAGTGATTGCACTTACTTTCTGTTTTTTGCACCCATCTTTTTAATTGGCCCTCAACAGTCTGTATATTCTGTACTTCTTTCTTTTTCAGAGGATGGTGGTAGTTATTGGATGCAAGGATGAGGGTTCCTTCTAGGTGGTCTCACTTCTGCATAGGCACATGCATATACCTCATCTCACTTAGACTGCTTGAACTAACTACCAAGCTCCTGCCTCCTCCCACTGAGCATGACAACATATCTAATTGGTATTCCTATTTCAGCTCTTGGATTACAAGGATCACATAGAAAATGTCCATTAACATTAACTATGGACATTAACCCATTAAGTAGCAAATTAACCCATTTGCAGCAGTCCTCCAGGGTAATGCATAGCTTTGTGAAGAAGACTCTTTACACCCTAGTTGCTAGAACAAAGAAATATCTTTCCTTAATAAAGTGTATTACAAAAATGTTTAACATCCCTGTCCAATATATTAAAATATAAACCAAAATAACAGCTATACTTTAAAGCTGTTCATATCCAAGCTAGAATTCTTTCTAGCAGAATATATTAAAAAAGTTTTAGATTTTGGTGCTGTGGGGAAGTATCTAAATATAATTTAGTAAGCTATGCTTCTAAGACATAAATTACCTAACTTTCAAACCTTTGACAAGTCTTCAGTGTTGAAAAATCATTTGTTCAGAAAGAATCCTAGGCTGTATTTTTCTGAGCTATTAAAAGGCATATAAGCAATGAGCACAGATGGATCAGCGGGAACAGTTAGCAAATTGCATAATTAGTGACACATTTTGTACCTTATCACTTTCAAAGTACATTTAATATTCTAGAGATTCAAAGATATATTTAAGGAATATGAAAAATAGGACTTACTAAGAGTAAATTAATATTTTACATTAGTATTGATAGAAAAAAAATCAACTAAAATATGCTTAGCATTTAAAAGACAAAATGCATAATGCATTCCTTTGGTAAAATGAATAATCTTTTTCAACGTGTAATACTATACATGAAAGCTGGATTTAAATTGCTGTATGAACTATTTAGGATATATACTGTAGAAATAACAGACTTAAAATTGTTTAAATGGGTAATTCATGTTATATCTGATAGCAAGCTCTAATAGTGCTTTTACATGGGACGACGATCTAGCAGATTGGCGGGAAGGAAGTGTTCCTTCCTGACAATCTGTTGATCGCTAGCAGAGGAGACCGATGCATTTACATGTAGCAATCTTCCCCACCTCCTATAGAGTATAGGGAGGAGCGATCACTAATGCCATTGCTCTTCCACATACAGACTATTTGTTTCTGGCAGCAAATCGTGTTTACACAGCATGATCTGCCATTGGGAAATGATGATCTTTTGTGTCACACAAAAGGCACAATCACCCGATGAACAAGCATTTTGCTTGTTCATCAGGTAATCGGCGGGTGCATGTACACCGCCAGATCATCTCTAACGAGCATTCAACTGTCGGCCCTTAAGGGCTTAGTGACGTCAGTAAATCTCAGATGTGTGCCATCCATGTTCCCCATGGACAGCAGGTGTATGCTTTGATTTTAGTGTGTTTACACACACATCCTCACTTTTCCACTGTTTGTAGGTCAGCGGCAAAACAACGGGAACATGCACAATTATGGTCCTTTTTGTATACCTAACATGACCATAGATGTCTATGGGTCTATGAAAACCATGGACAGAACCCAGATGTCATCCGTGCTCTGTTTATTTTTTGATGATCTACTGCATAGAAAAATAATACAAATTTTGAAAAATGCTGAAAATAAAAGGTTTCCTTAAACCTGGGTGAAAAAAAACATGAAGACACTTCCTGAACTCAGACTTTTATGGATGCAAAATTTGGATGTAACAGGGTACCAGTATTTACATCCACAAAATGGACATGGACATGTGAAGAAGCTGATTAACTTTTTCTACCCCTGATGTTTTTTAGCTTAGCTGTATGAGTGCTTCTTTTTTGAGTGACAAGTTTTACTTTCCAACAACACCATTTAATATTTCATATGATATAGTCGGAAGCAGAAAAAAATTCCAAATGGGGTGGAATTGGAAAAAAAAAGTAATTCCACCATAGTTTTATGGGTTTGTTAATTTAGGATTAGAGATGAGCGAATCCTAAAAGATTTGGGGATTCCGTATTCGGCCCGAATCCCACCGCGGGATTCGTGGATTCGGGCCGAATCACGAATCCCATTAAAGTCTATGGGAGACCCGAATCTTTTTGCAGGGGCCAAAGGTTCTGCACAGTCAAGTTTGCCCCAACATGTGAAAACCTCAGAAAATGATGGAAACACCTTGGAAATGCATAGGAAACACCAGGGGCAGCATGTAGGGATGCCTCTGAGGCTCCCTAAGGGCTCATTCAGACGTCCGTTTGGTGTTGTCCGTGTTTTGCGGATCCGCAATTTGCGGAACGCACATGATAGAAATGCCTTTTCCTGTCCGTGGATCCGGACAAGAATAGGACACGTTCCATTTTTTTCCGGACCCACGGAACGGAAGTGCGGATGCGGACGGCACACAGTGTGCCGTCCGCATCTTTTGCGGCCCCATTGACTGTGAATGGGTCCGCACCTGGTCCGCACCCGGTCCGCAAATTGCGATTTTTGCTTACGTGTGAATGAGGCCTGAGGCTGATGCTGCAGGTCCCTACCTTATGTAAATTTATGTAAATTTAGGTCACATGTCACTGCCAGCCAATCACTGCTGGGGAGGTATAGGGGCTGTTACATCACAGCAGGCGTTCCCACAGGCTTCCCGCTTCGGGATTCCGAGCCGAGCCGAAGCGGGCAAGATTCGTGCAAATCCCGAATCTTGCCGCTCCGGCTCGCTCATCACTATTTAGGATGTTCAATTTACAATAAAACTGACCAGTTACTTTCATTCTACAGGTCAGTACAAATCCAGAAATGCCTTCTATGTATATTTTTTCTTGCGTTTTGATACTGATGAAATAATAACACCTTGGAAACCTTGGTTTTATTTTTTATCACCATGTTCTGACCCCTATAACTTTTATGTTGCTATGTGTATGGAGCTGTGTAAGCATTAATTTTTTTGTGGGGCAATCTGTACTTTTCATTGATACCATTCTGGGGTGTGTACGACTAATCACTCTTTGTTTTATTTTTTGTGAGAAATTGAAGAGACCAAAAATGATGCTATTTTGGCATTTTTTTCCATTTTGTTATTTGCCGTATGGGGAAAATATTTTTATAGAATGGGCATTTTCACGCCTGGCGATACCCATGATATGTATTTTTGGAATTTTATTTTTTTATTTTTAGTTTGAAGAAAGGGACCTTTGAATTTTTATATTTTTTTTATTTTTAAAAACTTTTTTCCCCCACTTTTTATAGTTTCCATAGGAAACTATAACAAGCAATCATAAACTCCAATGAATTAGCATTTGAGTCTATGAGAAATTTACTAGTTTCCTATGGAGCCCTGCTATGGATAGGGGCTCCAGAGAAAACAGTATACTGCAGCCTCCTGTCATTCTCTATGGCAGGGGCTGCTGCATACAAGCTCCGACTCCTCCAATTGCCACCAGAGGGAGCCAGAAAAGACCCAGAAGCGTGCGCTTCTGCGCTTCTGGGTTTCCACGCGCTCAGATGCCGTGGTCCATGACCGGCATGTGTCTGCTGTATAAAAAAGCAGGTACCCCGTGCCTATAGCACCTGCTCCACCCAGGAGTGGCTGCCATCTTTAAAGACCTAGCCAGTGCTGTACTTGTACCAAGTTGGTAGGGAAGGGGTTACGTTTCTTATATTGTATTGCTTTCTGAGAAAATGGTTATAATTTATATTTTCTCCAAATCAATGACTGTACATGTGAGATATAAAATGAAATGTTAGGTAGATAGAATGGGTCTATAAAGTTAAAATATAAAAAGTAGAAAAATTTGAACGTTTCACTGTACAGTAAATAGTTTATCCCAATGCATCTTGCAATTTATTTGTTAGCAATTGCATTACTGCATCAGACCATGAAGTTCAAAGACATTTTATTTTAAAAAAAAATGCAGTTATACCCGTCCTATTGAATGCATAGTTTAATAGCAAACATTGTTATATCCATGTTAGCAGACATATTACTGCATCAGACCATGTAGTTCAAAGATATTTTATCATACAAATTGCAGATATACCCATGCTATTAAAAGCAAAGTTCAAATACATTTTACCATAAACATTTCATTGTTATATCTGTTTTAGCAGATACATTACTGAATCAAACTGTGTAGTTTAAAGATATTATGCTACAAAAATTGTATTGCTATATGTGTTCTATTGGACGCATAATTGAAAAACATTTTACTGCAAAAATTGCATTATTACTGGAGTAAATTGTGTGCAGTGTGTTTGTGGAAGTGGAGGGGCACTTATTTGAGCCGCTGTCTTTAAATTTAAACAGAAAGCACATTTAACTCCAACCTGGCCAAATTGCTGGAGGTGCAATATCTGCCATACAACTCAGTGGACTATGCTGCCTTTAGGGAGCTGATGGCACATGCTCAGCTTCGCTTGAAGATACCTAGCCAGTATTTTTTCTCCAATAAAGCCATCAATGCCCTTTACTGTCACATGACGGAAAACATCTGCCGCTTCTTGCAATTCTTGCTCTATGACAAGGTGTATGCCACAGAGTAGCATATTCACCAACGTTTCAATTGAATGAGTGATCTTAATGTTATGATTAGGGTTCAGTGTATCAAAGTAGCCGAAGTGGACTTAGGTCTGAATTTCAGGAAAAATATGATTTGCCGCAAAGACGGATTTTTCTTGGCTTCACCAAGGCCATATTGATGCACTGAAGAACCATGCGCTTAAATGGATAAGGTGAGTATTATTTTTTTTTTAACTGATTAACCCCTGTAAGCCCTCATTTTTAATCTCAGATGCTGCAATCAGCGATGGATGAAGCATGTGAAGGGTTCAATGACAGGGGCAACGCTAGTTACAAAGGAATGCACTTTGTGCTGAATCAAATTGTTGTAAACTTCACTCAACATTAGTTATGATAAAGATCACCCAGTCAATCGAAAAGCATTATTTTTGATCACTACCATTACCTCTGACTTTTTAATGCTGTAAAAAAAAAATTAAAATTTTCATTCCGGTGGAGCTAGATTGATTTCTGTTTTGGTTCTATGATAAGGTGGACACCTGGAACAGTTGGTACAGGAAGGGACAGTACATGACTTTTTTCGGCCCACTAGGTCAATGTTTTGCACTGCAGCAGCAAGGCAGTGCCTCAGTAAGAAGGCCAGATCCTATTGATACCTCCACTTTTGTGTCAGTATATTTATCACAGCAGGTGCTTATCCACCCCCAGCACTTCCTCCTCCATGGACATCCTCCTATCCCCAAAGAAGCAGAAAACAGTGTCGCTCCCCCTCCCTCTTATTTTATGTGTAAAGTGAAGAGTTATCATGCAGTGTTTTGAGCTGTTCAGCATAGGCGAGAGTAGACACACAGCTCATCACTTGCTGAAGTTCATGAAGCAGAAAACAAACCGCCAACTCCAACTTTGGCAGAAATAACACATACTCCCTGCATGACGAACATGATCAATTTAGCTGTGCAACACTGGCTTTCAGAGGGTACTGGCTATGCCTCGCATTTCAGACATTCTTATGTGGTTGAAACACCCTCCTAGACTTGCAGCGACAGAATAATCTGCTATTGTACCATTTGATCTGGAATGTCAAATTCGCTGGAATACCACCTTGAATATGCTAGAGCATCTGTATGAGCAGCGTAAAATGGTAAATAATTTTGTCATGTACCACACCACCTCAGAAGAAACCATGTGTTGTTTCAAGGTCAGGCAGTGACAGTTCATCATAGATGTGTGTTACGTGCTCAGGCCCTTCGAAGAGGCCACCAGAATTGTCAGTAGGGACAACTTTCCCCTGCTCCCACTAATGCAACATGAGATGTCTGAAGGACAACTTACGTGTTTTGCTGGCCACTCTTTAGCTGTTAGGGACCCACAAGGAGGAGGAGGAGTCAGTGGTGGAGTGGGAGGCGGAGTTGGGAAGAACTGAGTCCTTGGGCACGCTGGGCAGAATGCCAAGCTTTATACTTGCTTTTTTATGTAAAGACAGGTGTATCCTTACCATCAAGCAATCTGATGATTACTGGATAGCCATGCTTACATGATTACAGGATCCATGAGGATTTTCCCACTCTTCTTGCTGAGGCTGAGGAATAGACTTGCCATTACTGACAATGCCTTATCATGTCACTGCTGCTATCTACCAGTCTAACATCATGTTCTGTACTGTATAGCTGCTGCTGCCATTATAATGCCACTGCTGCTGCCTGCCTGCTTACCATTGTTTCATAACATATGACTGGTACTGCTGCTGCAACCACCGCTGCTGCTACTACTTCTTACTGCTGATTGTCCACCCACTGCCACTTCCATTACCCCTACTTCTGCTACCATTACCGTTACACAGTTGCCATTACTACTACTACTAACCTGTAAATAGCCGCGCACACATTCACTGCATTGTTTCGGCCACATGCCACTATTATCCTACCCTTTTCACATCCACACTGTACTGCTGCTGCTCCCAAATAAAAGAGAGAATTTTTCCAGGTAAAAGAGAGAATTTTAAAATAGAGAATTTTTCTTGCGCGTGTCTAAATATGGGCATGTATTCTGCTCTCGTTAAGGCATAACAAGCCACTCTTTTTCTGACATTAACGTGTGTATGTACAGTAAACAGGCCTAATCTTTGGACGTGATCCCAACTAATGATGAGCGAACCAGTTTGGACCGAACCTTGGTCCCAACAAAGGATGAGCAAACCAGCTCAGACCGAACCAGGTTCGTTCCATACTTTGCTATTTTGTGGATGCTAGTCAAACCCAAATATTTTCAGGTTTGTTTCGGACAAATCCATTAAAATGGCACACAGCGCCATTTTAGAGCACATAGTCTGAAAAAGCAGTAGGGAGGAAGAAGAAGGGTTCTCACATGACCCTGAGAGAAAGTAAGGGGAGAGGCTTGGCCTGATTGGCTCCTGGGCTGACAAAAAGTCTGGGAATGTCATTATATGCTGGCCTGTGAATTAGGGGCCGTTCAGACCACAGATGCCGACCAATGTGTGTTCTGCAATTTGCGGAACACACATGGCCGGCACCCCATACACATTGCCGCTATTGCGGAATAATGCGGCCCCATTCACACGGTCGTGTGAATGGGCTCGAAGGGTGGCTGGGTCTTACAGAGTCTGCCAGTATAATGATCTTAGGGAGTCAGGAAGAGTGAAAAAACAATCAGGGCCAGAATGTGGGTAGTAGCAGCACCAGTTATCCATCCAAAAGTTGCAGTAGTAGTAGTATGTCGCAGTTGTCCCTGATGGCTTCAGAAAGGCACAACATAATTGTTGAGGAGAAAGAGGAGGATATTTTGGATTGGATGGCTCAGTCCTCTCTTAGTTGCAGCAAGATGATGGGGCAGTGACTTTGGAGTCCAACACTGTGCTATGTAACACTCATGCTCCTCCTCCTTGCAGCCCCAAAGAAGGCTCTCAGTGGAGTCCTTTTAGTCTTCACTGCTTCTTCCTAGAGAATCACATTCCTTTTTCCTAAGAAGTGGCAAAAGAAAAAAAACACCATGCCCTATGGCAGATCAAGAGAATCTCCCTGTTGATGACTTGTTTGAGAGCAGTCAACATTTGCACTGCCCTGAGGAGCAGGTGGATGAGTAGTCTGCAGACCACAGGCATAGCCTTGTTGGTGGTGGTAGTAGTGGCACTTGTAGCTGCAGTATGACATTGGAGGCAGCGACAGTGGCAGTGGGGGCAGAGTAGGGGAGGGGGCCAAAAAACTCACCATGATATCCCACATTCTGATAGAAACAGAAGAAAGGGTCAGGACTTCAATGATGATTGTGTGCTGCACAGGACCTGGGAGCAGGTGCTGAGGAGGAGGCAACATCAGAGGAGGAGGGTGATGGTGATAGCAAAAAAAAAACATAGGCCATGTACCTACCAAAGAACTGCCAGGGCCACATCTGCTTCAGGATCTGGTGATGCTGCTGATGCTTTGGGCGGGTTAGGTCCAAAACATGCCAGAGCTAAGCTGAACTTGCCTCTACCTCTGTTGCCCAAGTATCCCGTCTAGCATTTTTACTCCATGCTGCCGGAAGACAAAAGCATTGCCTTGTGCAAGCTGTGCAAGAGCAAAATAGTGGCATCAACCCATCGCGTGTGCAAAAGAAGATGGCAGCCAACTATGGCAGCAGGGGTTCCCTCCTTCTCCTGGTCCCTCTTGTATCAGCTAGGTCACATCCACAGTACATTGTCTTTCACATCATCATCATCCTTTTCGCTTCTCCTGCTCAGACTCCTCTTCCATTATCGTCAGCCATTCATAACAGGTTGTGTGGTCACTGCCAGGAAAGAACTCTATCCGCCCAACTGTCCAATGATGCACAAGCTTAATTCCCACCTGGCCAAGTTGCATTTAGTCAAGTCTGCTGCCTTTAGAGAGCTAATGACATGTGCTCAGCCTCGCTGGAAGATTCGTATCCGGCAGTATCTCTCTCAAAAAGCCATCCCTGCCTTGTACTCTTACATGACTGAGAACAACGGCCTCTCCCTGCAATTCTCACTGTGCGGTAAGGTTCATGTCATGGTGGACACCTGGAACGGCTCTTATGGGCAGAAACAGTACATGTCTTTCACAGCCCACTCAGTCAATGTTTTTTATGGCAGTGGCAAGGCAGCACCCTGGCAAAAAGGCCAGGTCCTTTTGACCTCCTCCCACG
Organism: Rhinella marina; assembly: GCA_900303285.1. Taxonomy (NCBI): domain Eukaryota; kingdom Metazoa; phylum Chordata; class Amphibia; order Anura; family Bufonidae; genus Rhinella; species Rhinella marina. Next base: position 45,425 of record ONZH01014174.1, on the reverse strand, counting down.
ATTGTGTCAGCCTAGCTCCCACATCATGCACTTATCTGCCTCTTACTCCATGGACACATTTCTGTCCCCAACAACAGCAGGGATCCTGGGCGAAATAACACATGTTCCTTGCATAGTGCACATTATCAACCTAGTGGTGCAACAATTTCTAAATAAGCAACTGGCTTGCGCTAGGTGCTGGCAAAGTCCAGGACACTGTCGCTCTTACGTGGAGAGGAACGCTCTCCTGGACCTGTAGCTTCAGAAGGGCCTGCTGCTACACCACTTAATCCATGACATGCCAACTCTCTGGAATTCAATATTGCACATGCTCCAGAGTCTGCACGAGCAGCGGAAAGCCGTGAACAATGTTGTCATGCAAAAGATAGGAAGCATGTGTTGTTTCCAGGTCAGGCAGCGGTAGCTCAACCAAGATGGCTGTTGGGTGCTAAAGCTCTTCGAAGAGGCCACAAAGTTTGTCAGCAGGGGCAACAGCGACACAAACTATGTCATCCCTCTCATATTTATCTTCGTACAGACGCTGATGCTCATGTAGCAGGGGACCACAGTGTAAGAAAAGCAGTGAACGCCCAAGACACCCAATCATCTTGTGGGGCAGTGGATCCAGAAAGAACTGGCTCCTCGGGCACGCTGGCCAGAATGGCGATCTGTATGCTCGTTTGCTTATGCAGTGACAGGCATATCGTTGACATCAAGCAGTCTGATGATTACTGGATAGCCATGCTTTTAGATCCTCACTACCAAGGCAAAATGGGAGAATGTTTTTCCTCCTGGAAAAATGGATGAAAAATTACGTTATTACCAGGAAACACTGTTTACGCAGCTTGCCGCAGCTTACAGTGAGCAGACGCCTGCTGCCAGCATGTCTGAAACGAAGGCCCCTCTCCCGCCACCAAAAAGAGGCATTAGCTGCAGCAGCAGTAGTAGCAGCAGCAGCCATTTTAGTCTCCTCAACATGATGGATAATTTCCATGTGCCCCTCCAGACTGAGGTCACTCAGCAAGCTGAAAGCTTCTGCCTCAATGCTCATGTTCAGGCCTACCTAAACTCTGGCCAGGCTCTGGTGCATACTCTGTTCCCTGACCCCATGTATTTCCGGTCAGGCAGACTGAAACAGTGGCCTGAACTGGCACAGCATGCTCTCTTTCTTCTTTCTTGCTCAGCCTCCAGTGTCATCTTGGAGAGAGTTTTCAGTGCTGTGGGGGTGTGGTGTCACCCAAACGGACCAAGTTGTCCTCCACCAATGTCCAAAACATAATTTTGTCAAAATGAACTAAGCCTGGATTCAGGAGGATTTTCACACTACTTCGGCTGAGAATAGATCTGGCCATGCTGGCGGTGTCCCATCTTGCCACTGCTGCGACCTGCCTACCATCATGTTCTGTACGGTTGCTGCTGCCGCTTCCATCAGACCACCACCACCATCACGCCACTGCTACCATTGATACCATCATATTCTGTATGGCTGCTGTTGTTGTCCCCATCATGCCACTGCTTCAACCTGCCTTCCATCACATCTGTATGGCTGCTGCCGCCTCCATCATGCCACTGCTGCAACCTGTTTACCATCACATTCTGTACAGCTGCTGCTTCCGCCTCCATCATGCCACTGCTGCAGCCTTCCGAGTGCCGATCATATAGTTTCGTAATGCTGCTGCTTCCTCCATCATGCCATGTACCACATGGCTGCTGCAGCAGCAGCTGCCGCTGCCTCAGCTTCTGCTGTGCCTGCTCCTCTGTGCTAATCCCTTACTGCCACCACCATTAGTGCAAAGCATTTTCCACTACTACTATAACTACTACTACTATAGATATCTCTGTATGTTCAATGCTATGCTGCTTCCGCTGCTGCTTCTATTGCAGCCGCATGGCACTAAATCTGTAATGAGCCTTTTCCACATCCACACTACACTGCTGCTGCTCTCAATTAAATGGGAGAATCTTTTTAGGCTCATTCACAAGAAGCCACTTTTTCTTCTTACAATCAACACTTCTGCGTGTTGTTTGGACAGGCAGTCTGACCCTGTCAAGGCAAAATTTTGAACGTTTTATCACCCAATCCACTTTTTTCATTTGTTTTTTTTTTAGAATTCTATAACACAGTGTGTGTTTAACTTTTGGGAGGTTTGGAATATGGAAGCATAACACATGCCAGCTCAGTGTATTTTTTTTTTTATTTTTGTATGTTACAGCTGTAAAACGTGCATTTAACCATAGCTATTTATGTCATTGTCACTCATTCATTATTTCCTATTGGTGAAACCGAAAATAGTAGCGTGTTTACTAAAATCTACCTTTAATAATGCTCTTGGGCAGGGTAGAAGTACATTGTACAAATATTTTAAAAATCATTAAAGTGTGTCAAATTAATGACAAAAAAAAGTCCATTAATGGTATCCGCACAAATATGAATAGGGTGTATGAGGGGGCAAAATAATGGGAAACACTGGCCCTATTTCTCCCTAACAAGAAATAACTCAGCCCGGGGATACTCCCAGAAGGTAGAGGCACCCATCCTCATTCCTAAACCTCAAGAAAAAACCCTATACTTACCCTAATGTACCAGAAAGGTGGTAACAACATACTCCAAAATAGATCAAATCTTCACAAAATTTTACCCTGACTCGTTTCCCCTATAGCATAGGTTCATCAGGTGGTGATACATAAATATTAAAATTGAAAATCAAAAATAAACATAAACAAAAAAATGGTACTCAGCCCTTGGAAGAGCAGGCGGATGTAAGGAAGCAGTGCTCATCAGATGAAAAGGCACCTAAAACGTAATAGACAATAATAAATAAATCTATACAAAATACCAAAGATAAAGAATGCAAAGAAAGTTACATGGTCCAACTTACATAATGCCCCCAGGGGACTAGGGTAGACTGCCAGATGAATCAGTGCAGCAGTAAGGAAACACCAGTGCCGGCATTTAAATATGCACGCCGTGACGAACATCAACCCGCCCGGAACAATCACTTCTGGTGCGGTGGAACGCACGCAAGGGCGAGGATCCGCCCGCTAAGAATGGTAGCTTCCGGTGCGATGGAAGGCATGCAGTAGCGAACATCCGCCCTCCCAGAATGGTCACTTCCGGTGTGGTAAAGCGTACGCAGTAGCGAACATACGATCACCCAAAGGAAAGTCACTAAAAAATGCGGAGAAGCATACGTATCGGGGTAACTTCCTGTACTGTGGAGAAGAAAGGCTCCAAGTTAGACAGGAAGTACATTATGTAACTGTGAACTAAGACTGCTCACCAACATGCAGTTATTATGAGAAAAAACTAAAAGGGACAAAAATAAGTGAATTCCTGAAGATACTGAGGATGCAACCCATAAAACAGTGGCCAATCACGTTGTGGACCACCACAATGGTGACCCCAATGTTCTTCAGTTTTCAGCACTTGAGGTTATACCTTTCCCTCCTAGAAAAGGGACCGGAAGATTCTTCAAAAAGAATCTGAATGGATTTATCACTTTCGATCCCAGTCTCCGGGGGGTCTCAATGAGAGACTGATATTTACTTGCTTTATTTGACTGATGCTAGTGTTTTGGTCATTCCTTTTCATTACCTCTCCCTTCTGCTATCTTCAATGTGTTTACTCAGCTAGCTGACGGTACGAGAGTACCAGTACATTAGCGTGACAATATTTGTCATCTCATTGGACTGCCCGTTTTTTCGTTTTATGGGTTGCATCCTCAGTATCTTCAGGAATGCAATTATTTTTGTCCCTTTTTGCTTTTTCTCATAATAACTACATGTTGGTGAGCAGTCTTAGTTCACAGTTACATAATGTACTTCCTGTCTAACTTGGAGCCTTTCTGCTCCACAGTACAGGAAGTTACACCGATACGTACGCTTCTCCGCATTTTTTAGTGACTTTCCTTTGGGCAAACGTATGTTCGCTACCACGCATGCTTTACCGCACCAGAAGTGACCATTCTGGGAGGGCGGAAGTTCGCTACTGCATGCGTTCCATTGCACCAGAAGCGACCATTATTAGCGGGCGGATCCTCGCCCTTGTGTGCATTCCACCGCACCAGAAGTGATCGTTCTGGGCGGGGGGATGTTTGGCACAGCGTGCATATTTAAATGCCGGCACAGGCGTTTCCTTACTGCTGCACTGATTCATCTGGCAGTCTGCCCTAGTCCCCTGGGGGCATTATGTAAGTTGAACCATGTAACTTTCTTTGCATTCTTTATCTTTGGTATTTTGTATAAATATATTTATTATTGTCTATTACGTTTTAGGTGCCTTTTCATCTGATGAACATTATCTCCTTACATCCGCCTGCTCTTCCAGGGGTTGAGTACCATTTTTTTGCTTATGTTTATTTTTGATTATCAATTTTAATATTTATGTATCACCCCCTGATGAACCTATGCTATAGGGGAAACGAGTCAGGGTAAAATTTTGTGAAGATTTGATCTATTTTGGAGTATGTTGTTACCTCCTTTCTGGTACATATCGACAGTAAGGTCAGCATAGGGTTTTTTCTTGAGGTTTAGGAACGAGGATGGGGGCCCCTACCTTCTGGGAGTAACCCCGGGCTGAGTCATTTCTCGTCAGGGTGAAATAGGGTCAGTTTTTCCCGTTATTTTGCCTCCTATTAATATCTGTGCGGATACCATAGTGGACTTTTTTATCATTAATTTGACACACTATAATGATTTTTAAAATATTTGTACAATGTACTTCTACCCTGCCAAAGAGCATTATTAAGGGTAGATTTTAGCAAACACGCTACTATTTTCGGTTTCACTTCTATACTTTTAGAGTGAATAGTTTTGAATATCTGATTCTGGTTCCTTTTTTCTTGTCTTCATCATTTCCTATTGCTGTCATTGTGTTTCAGAGCTTGGGGAGGAAAAAAAAAAGATAAAATTTATATACTAAAACAAAATGCAGTCCTAGGAGGCTAAAGATGGTTTTATACCAACTTTTAGGGAAATTATAGCAACTTCAGTTCGGCCCAAAATCAATTTAGATCCGAACAAAACTTTTTAAAAAATTTGGGCAAACCAGACTCTAACCAAATCTCAAGTGGTTCACTCATTTCTAGTCCCGACAAGCCATTTTTTTTAAACTTCTCAATTTGGAAAAGCATAACACATGTTGTGGTGCAGTTTGTTTTTAAAACCGTTGTATGTTACTGCTGTTAAATATGCGTTTACCCATAGCTATGTATTTCAGTGTCACTCAGACATCCTTTACTATTGCTGTCAATGCGTTCCAGAGCTTGGTGAGGGAAACAGAAAAAATAAAAAAAATAAAACATAGCAACTTCAGTGTGGCCCAAACCAATTCGGGTCTGAACCGAACTTTTCAAAAATGTTGGCAAACCTGGCCCAAAACGAATCTTGAGTGGTTCGCTCATCTCTAGTTCCAACAACAACTACTGTTTTTTTTTCTATAACATCTTGTGTATTTTTAGAAGCTTTCAAATAAAAAAAAAACATAACACATTTTCCATGCGCAGTGTTTTAAATACGCTGTTTGTTAACACAGTCAACCATGCATTTACCTATATCTACATATGCCAGTGTTATGCTATTTGCTATTGCTGTCATTGCATTCAAAGACTGAAAAGGAGGGGAGGAAAGAAAAACAGTGTCTGCATGATAGTCAATGTCTGTTCTAAGATAAATATGATGGGGATGACATTGTTTATGCCGCAGTTGTCCTTGTTGACAAACTTTGTGGCCTCATTGAAGGGCTTCAGCACCCAACAGGTGTCTCAGATAAGCTGCCACTGTCTGACCTAGAAGCAACACATGCTCCCTGCTTCTGAGGTGATCTGGTGCATGACAAAATCATTCACGGTTTTCTGCTGCTTAAACAGGCGTTCGATCATGTGTAATGTTGACGTCCAGTGAGCTGGAATGTTGCAGATTAAGGGGTATAGAGGCAGGCCATTCTGACACCGCAAGTCCAGGAGAGCCTTCCCCATATTAAGGTCACAAAAAATGATAAAAATACTCATAATATAGAAAAAAACAATGCAATATTGAAACAAATAAGTATTCAGTGTGGCAACCAATGCCTTACAACATACAACCTTTAAGGCATTGGTTGCCACACTGAATACTTATTTGTTTTAATATTGCATTGTTTTTTCTATATTATGAATATTTAGTCCCTAGGTAGCTTCAGTTATCATTTTTTTGTGTTCTTAATATTGTCCCTTCTGGTGAATCAGCCATTAAGTGCATCATTGCAGAATATGCTGGTATATTTTTTTCTAAGTTCTAGTGCAGCCGCATTAGCGCTAGTTACCTGCTTAAATGTATCTAAGTTTCCACGCAGCCGGATTCTTTTATATAGGAGATTCCAATTCTAAAGTTCTTGCGTAGCCGTAACCACTATGCTCTGCTTTGTAAGTAACGGCGCAGGTAAGTTCGCGCACATCATCATCTTGTACCTCCTGTGGTGATGTGCACAGTATAAGTGCTGGAAGGCATGTGTATCTCACCCGTTGTTCAGATTAGCTGGATGAGATAACTGAAATCCAGAAACGGTGCTGCTTCAGTAAGGCATAGCTTGCTGGAGTTTTTTGTTAAAGTGACATGGGCTGGATTTCTTGGACTTACAGACAGGTTGGTAGTAGGAGTCTTCCAGTCCACACCCTTCCACTACAGTTTGCGGTAAACTGAGAGATTGCAGGTGAGGCCTGCTATTGTAATCACGGAGGGATAAAACGTCCCTCTGTGTATGAGAGTTGGAGAGAGAGGGCCCCAGTTGTGAAACAACTGAAAATATGTCTTATATTCTAGGTTCTTCAAAGTAGCCACCTTTTGCTTTGATTACTGCTTTGCATACTCTTGGCATTCTCTTGATGAGCTTCAAGAGGTAGTCACCTGAAATGGTATTCCAAGAGTCTTGAAGGAGTTCCCAGAAATGGCTAGCACTTGTTGGCCCTTTTGCCTTCACTCTGCGGTCCAGCTCACCCCAAACCATCTTGATTGGGTTCAGGTCTGGTGACTGTGGAGGCCAGGTATCCGGCGTAGAAACCCATCACTCTCCTTCTTGGTCAAATAGCCCTTACACAGCCTGGAGGTGTGTTTGGGGTCATTGTCCTGTTGATAAATAAATGATGGTCCAACTAAATGCAAACCGGATTGAATAGCATGCCGCTGCAAGATGCTGTGGTAGCCATGCTGGTTCAGTATGCCTTCAATTTTGAATAAATCCCCAACAGTGTCACCAGCAAAGCACCCCCACACCATCACACCTCCTCCTCCATGCTTCACCGTGGGAACCAGGCATGTAGAGTCCATCCGTTCACCTTTTCTGCATCGCACAAAGACACAGTGGTTGGAACCAAAGATCTCAAATTTGGACTCATCAGACCAAAGCACAGATTTCCACTGGTCTGATGTCCATTCCTTGTGTTCTTTAACCCAAACAAGTCTTTTCTGCTTGTTGCCTGTCCTTAGCAGTGGTTTCCTAGCAGCTATTTTACCATGAAGGCCTGCTGCACACAGTCTCCTCTTAACAGTTGTTGTAGAGATGTGTCTGCTGCTAGAACTCTGTGTGGCATTGACCTGGTCTCTAATCTGAGCTGCTGTTAACCTGCGATTTCTGAGGCTGGTGACTCGGATGAACTTATCCTCCGCAGCAGAGGTGACTCTTGGTCTTCCTTTCCTGGGGAGGTCCTCATGTGAGCCGGTTTCTTTGTAGCGCCTGATGGTTTTTGCGACTGCACTTGGGGACACTTTCAAAGTTTTCCCAATTTTTCGGACTGACTGACCTTCATTTCTTAAAGTAATGATGGCCACTCGTTTTTCTTTACTTAGCTGCTTTTTTCTTGCCATAATACAAATTCTAACAGTCTATTCAGTAGCACTATCAGCTGTGTATCCACCTGACTTCTGCCCAACACAACTCATGGTCCCAACCCCATTTATAAGGCAAGAAATCCCACTTATTAAACCTGACAGGGCACACCTGTGAAGTGAAAACCATTTCAGGTGACTACCTCTTGAAGCTCGTGTCAAGAGTGTGCAAAGCAGTAATCAAAGCAAAAGGTGGCTACTTTGAAGAACCTAGAATATAAGACATATTTTCAGTTGTTTCACACTTTTTTGTTAGGTATATAATTCCACATGTGTTAATTCATAGTTTTGATGCCTTCAGTGTGAATCTACAATTTTCATAGTCATGAAAATACAGAAAACTCTTTGAATGAGAAGGTGTGTCCAAACTTTTGGTCTGTACTGTATGTTGGTGCCAAAGAGTGAAAATAAGGCATCATTTGGACGTTAAAACTCCGTGTGTCAGAACATTTGTGATTGCGACCCCCTGAGAGAGAGAGCGATCCCTTACACTCCTTTTGGCATGAGTGGATGGGCAGGTCTTTTGCCATACTTACGGACATCTATTAGTTATGAACGTTAGAGGGGCTGTTCTTTCTTTTTCAGATGACTTTAGTCCCATTCTATAAGCTGTTTTTCAAAAGAGGGAGCAGCATGGAAGGCTTTAGAAGACAGTCTCACTGCATCTCAAACCATTCCTGCCCTATACCCCTGATGAAGCCAGTTTAGCAGGCAAAACATGTTGGGGGGTAGTGGTTAGATTTTAGGTTGCCAAGCTGACACCAGCCATTAGTTTATTCAGACAGTGAAGTACGTAAACTGTACTATTAGAGACATTACCACCAGCAGCAGCCGATTAGGGTAGATACAAGCAGTGCATAGCGGTCTTCCCTAGCTGCAATACTTACCTAGAAGCATCCAGCTTGGCTAGTTTAAATCTACAATGCACTTCTAGAATCATTAATTTTAAAAATTATTATAATAAAGGTTACATTTTAATCCACTCTAGAATGTTTGGGGAAAGCTGGTCTAAGTAGCCTTTTTGGCATTATTTCCATACATTCTTTCAAATGTACGCAGTTACACAAAGTATTGCACTCAGGGGCGTTGCTAGTGTCTCAAAAGATCCGGGGCCCAAGCCCCAATGAATATGTCGACCCTCGCCCCAACCCTGCTATACAGCAGCACATACCTCACATCCAGGGCCTCCCAGGTGATGTCTCCTCTGATGTAGATCTTCTCTGTCGTCATCTTCTCCACTTAGTCCAGACAACTTCTCTCAGCCGTCTCGTCTCTGAAGAGTGTGACACACGGACATCTTAGCTTCCTCACATTTCTATCATCATGCCCCAACCTGGAATCTCTGCTGCTTGCTGTGCCCCCCAATACCCCCAAATACTATCCAGAAGAAATAATAGTGCCCCCCATAGTAATAGTCCTACCAGTAGTAATTCCATCATTAGTAACACTCCACCCTACAGTGACCCCAGCACTGATAAGGCTCCCCAAAATTGTCCCCATTAATAGAAGAGTCCTCCAGTCTTAAGAATGCCCTCACAGAGCCTCCAATAGTAATAAGGCCCCCTATTGTTCCCCCAGTGGTAATAAAGCCCCCATAGTGCTCTTAGTAGAAATAAGGCAGATCTATAAGACACTCCTATCGAGCCCCCAGTAGTAATAAGAACGCCTAATGTCTCCTGGATTTATAATACCCCTACAGTGCCCCCAGTATTTATATCTCTCCCCCTACTGTTATAATGCTCACCCTGCAGTGCCCACTGTAGTTATATTCCTCCCTTTAGTGTCCTCAGAAATTATAATTCCTCAGCCCCGCCGCCATACAGTCCCATGTAAATAAAGCTATTTCCCTCCTGTGTAAATAACATCACACCATCTCTCCAGCCCCTCCAATATACAGTCCCATGTAAATAACATCCCTCTCTATCTACAGCCCCCTCCAGTATACAGCCCCCTCCAATATACAGCCCCATGTAAATAACATCCCTTCATTCTGCCCTAACATACAGTCCCAGTTAAATAACCACAACTCCCAGCATCCCTCTGCGTCTCCCTTCACTTACCTCTTCTGATGTAGCAGTGCTCACTGCAGTTTCTTCCCCACAATTCTCCTCTTCAGTTTAGAAGACAGGGGAAAGGACCTGTGATGATGTCACAGTCATGTGACCAGTGCAGGATTGGACGGCACTGATCACATGACCTGTGATGTCATCACAGGTCCTTCCTATCTTGCAGTCCTGAGGACCGCAATACAATTGTATTTGTCTAACAGGCAGGACATTCGGGGCCTGGGAGAAAACATCAGGGGCCCAGGCCCCGAATGTTTTAGCCTAGCAACGCCCCTGATTGCACTATTTGAAAATCTGCTTTTTGGAACATAAAAACAGGACATGTGTCCTTTTCTTTCCATAAACACACTGAAGACACTGCTACTGACAGTTCAATTTGCAAATATTGCAGTATCGGTGCCACTAAGAAATTTGGGCCTAATGTATTTTAGCCTTTAAAAATAAGATTCAGAAAAATCTCTACTGTAAAACACAAGTTATCAACCTACTATGCAATTATGTTCACCTCCCCACCACACCACCAACAACACTCAAAGTGCCTGGAGATGCACCAACATGGATTTCGGCCTAGCATTTCACGCTATAACTCAGAGATGTCAACCGTCTGCTACCCCGCGTATTGTAAGACATGTATATGCTGTTTTTCCGATTTTCAACCAAAAAATATTAAATTTGAATTGTGTGGAGATTCATACATACAGATTTCAGCCGAGTATGTTACTTTGTGACTCACAGATACTATCTTGTGCTACCCTGCATATTCTAAGACATGTATATGCTGTTTTCCCAAACTTCAACCAAAAACAATTACAGTATTTTTCGCTTTAGACGCACCCGATGATAAGATGCACCTAGGTTTTAGAGGAAAAAAATAAGAAAAAAAATATTTTGAACCAAATGGTGTGCTCTGGTGGGTTTTGTACCAATCTAGGGATGACACACTGTTATGGGGCATCTGTGGATTACACATTGTTATGGAGGATCTGTGGAGGGCGCACAGTTATGGGAAATCTGCTGTTATGTTATTTGACGATAAACCCACTCATCATTAAGAATGCATCAATGCCCTGCAGTACTTAAATGCATTCTTAAGAATGAGAGGGGTTATAGTCACATTTAAGATAAGCTCTGTTCAGGCACGGTACTGTAATTGTTGAAGTGTCATTTTATGACTATAACCCCCCTCATACATAGTAATGCATCCATGTTCTGTAGTACAGGGATGTATCTTTAAGGATTATGAGGGGTTATAGTCACATTTAATATAGACACAGACCAATTACAGTGCAGTCTGAGAGTGTTTATATTAAATGTAACTATAACCCTCCTCATGCTTATAAATACAACCATGTACCCTATGAGGGGGGTTATAGTCATTTAATACCCAGGTCTGCCCCTGAGATCCCTTTCATGTTCCCCTTCCTGGCTTTCACTCACCCAGAAAATCCATTAAGGGTCAGTGTCATTCACTTACTGCCTTCCTTCCTTTAGCAGCGGTGCACACTGCTAGGCGAGGTAAGCTGAGCAAGCTGATTGGTGGAGGCGGGAGAGCAGCAGTTCCTGCCAGCGCTCACCACCAATTAGCGCACCATGCAGGGCAGAAGAAGAGGAGAATAGCTCTTCTCCTCTCTCCTTGGCTGTGGAACGACAAAATGAAGGCTGGCATCATTCAGCTTCACTAACTGCTTCAATGCCCACCCCACACTTCCCACAATTCAAGGTCCAGGCTAACAAATATTGTGCAGGCCACGATGATTTTTGGCACATTTGCTTTATAAGACGCACAGACTTTTGCCCCACACTTTAGGGGGTGGGGGGCGGGAGTGCATCTTATAAAGTGAAAAATATGGTACATTTGAATACTGCGGAGATGCACATGCATAGTTTTCAGCCTAGTATGTCATGTTATCACTCACAGTTATTATCCTCCATTAGAAAAGAAATACATTTGAACTGTGTGGAGTTGAAAAAGCACAGATTTTTGCCTACTATATCCTATTATCACTCACAGATATTATCCTTTGCTACCCTGCGTTTTCTAAGACACGAATATGCTGTTTTTCCAAATTTCAACCCCCAAAAAATTAAATGGGAATTGTGGAGATTAAATAACATGTTTTTTTGCCTACTATGTCACATTATCACTCACAGATATTACCCTCCGCTACCCTGTATATTGTGAGACACTTACATGCTGTTTTCCCAAACTTCAAACCCCCTCAAAAAAATGTAATTGGAACTTTGTGGAGATGGAACAACTTGTATTCCATCCTAGTATGTCACAATATTACTCACTAATATTATCATCCATTACCTTGCATATTGTAAGACACGTCTATGCTGTTTTCCCAAACTTTAACACAAAAAAAATATTTTGAACTCTGTAGAGATGAAACAGCACAGATTTTGCCTACTATGTCACGTTATCACTGACAAATGTTATCCCCCGCTACCCTGCATATTGTAAGACACGTATATGCTGTTTTCCAAATCTTCAAACCCCCAAAAATCAAATTTGAACTGTGTGGAAATGAAATAACACTTATTTTTGTCTACTGTGTCACGTTATCAATCACAGATATTATTTCTCCGCTACCCTGCACATTGTAAAAAAAAATTACATTTGAACTGTATGAAGATTAAACAACATGGATTTTTGCCTACTATGTCACACTGTCACTCACAGACATTATCCTCTGCTACGCTGCGTATTGTAAGCCAGATATATGTTTTTTTCTGAAACTTTAATTAAAAAAATGTATTTGAACTGTGTGGAGATTAAACAATACAGATTTTTACCTACCCCCCCCCCCCTCATCCCCCAAAAATGTATTTCTGTTCGAATGGGAAAGAAAATAAAAGAATTGTCCTTGCAGGTAGCTGCTTTTGATGTTCCGCAGCAGCAGCTGCTGTGCTATAAGTAGGTAAATGCAGCTATAACATATAGCCCAGCACAGCCAGCCTCAACTCCTTACTTCTCACTCCCTGGCTGACAGCTTTCCCTGCCTTTCCTTATTCTACACATTTTTTTTTTCTTTCTAATTCTAACCTTTCCCTTCAATGTCCCTGGCAGTAGAACAGAAGCTTGATTGTGACTTTAAATGACCCTAAGATTGTTTTTCTGTCAGACACTGCATCTGACCCATCCACCCTCATTCTGCTAGTTCTGCAAGGGCACCTCCTTGCCTTCTGCTGCACTGATTAGCTCATCCAAGCTGTTTGTTGGCATTTGAGCTAATCAGTGCAAGCTCCCCTTCACTTCCTCTCAGGGTCATGTGAGCATCCTTCTTCTTCCTCCCTAGTGCCTTTTTCTGCCAACATGTGCCAACATGTGGGTTCAGATGCTGGACAAAATTTTTGTTAGAAACCTGGTTCATTATGAACTGATTCACTCATCTGTACTACAGATCTACACACAAACATAAACACACATGCACCATCACATATAGACATTCTTTTAGAGGATTTCTGCATGGCGGGAAGCTATACAGCAATTTCTGCATTGTACTTTATAAATTAACAAAAGCAATGCCATACATCACTGGTCCTTGACGTTTAATTTGTCAGTCTTGTGTAGTACGGAATGTAAAAAATGCAGACCTCTGATAATACTATGTTCTTTTATAATACTATAGCTATAAAAATCCAAATTGACAGGTTTTCAGCAGAGATGAGAGAGTTTCATGAAATTTGTTTCCGGTGCAATCAGCCAAATTTTTCAAAAATTATAATGCAGGTTCAAATCAATTCTACATGAATGTATATGACACAGATGTGCAAACCAATCTTCCTTCCAGAAGGAAAAAAACGCTTAATATCTCATAGAGGCAAACAGCTTTTTTTTTTATCAGAGCTGAGCAGAGAAAATAAGCTTAGCTGTCTTAGAAGCCTTGTTTGGGGTGCAGGGGTCTATTTCTTCTTATGGAGACCACCAAGGATGCATGAGGAGTATTGTAGTTCAGGCAATGGTCATCTGGGTTTCTGGGAAAAATATAGGAAAATTACCACATCTTATATCTGCTGGCAGAGAGGCTTAGCTTTCCTTTCCTTTTTGAAGAATAGCTTACATTTGATATTTTTGCGTTTCTGAGAAAGATATGTAAATTAGCTTTCCTTCAAAAAGGAAAAGAAAGCTAAGCCTCTGATGCCAGCAGATGTAAGAAGTGCTAATTTGCATACATTTATCTCTGATTGAAAAAGAGCTGTTTGCTGGTGTGAGACACTCAGTTTACTTTTTCTTGGGAAAAGATGACTGATTTACACATCTCTTTTCCAGAGGAAGGTTACACATCTCTCTCTCTCTCTCTCTCTCTCTCTCTCTCTCTTTCTCTCTCTCTCATTAATATCAAGAAATTTAAGTTTGTTAGAATCCTATTTTTTTTAATAAAATTCAGGATGAATCATCGTTCTCCCTGTAAGTGGGTGCGCCAGAGGTCTGTCCCTCTGATCATGGCCGTTGAAGCAGGAGCTTGACTGTCATTAGGGCAAAGTTGAAAACCCATACAGGGCTTATTCTAATGCTTCATAAAAACACTGCACTGTAGAATAAAGCCCCTTAATGACTGCTGTAAAAATGGTTATTAGTAGTCATTAATGGGTTAAAAAGCCCTTTCTCGCCAAAATCCCCCTTTGTTTTTTTAGTTTTACCCTTCATTTAATAGTTTACACAAAAAATACTCCAATAATTACTTTCCATCATGTTTTCAGAATTTTTCTTTCCTTGATTAGAAAAACAATAAAAGTAGCAGATGAGGACACCTAAAGTCACCTTTTGAAGACTATGGACAAGTAAATATCCCAGAAATATAATGCTGAAATATAATGCTGTTTAATGGCACTGACACAATTCATTTAATATCAAAAGCAAGGTCATAGTCATCCATCACTTACATATTCCTAGTAAATAAAACAAATGGAATAAGAATGGATGACTTGTGAAAGTCTTTGAAAGACAAAAATATCTTCATTAGAATGCCATTTCAGTGTATCTTAAATTGAACATGATGTTCCAATTTCAAGGTCTGCCCTTTCAAATGTGAATTTCTTTTTCTTATTTCATTATTATAGAGTTGACAGGTGAAGGATCTAATAATTTCCATTTCTTAAACTTCAGTAAATACAGGCAACATCAAAGCTCATCTATTCTCTTAAAGATATTTAACTTGGTAAATCTTATGTAGGTTCAGGTTCAGTCTGAACAGGAACCAGGACTCAGAACAGGTCTTGAGATCCAGACAGCCACACAAATAATGCAGATGAGTTGATACAGAATCAGCAGGTAGGCAGGGTACAGGCAGAAACACAGTAAGGCAGACAGACTGCATACTTGACAGTAGCAGAGACAAGGCAGACAGACTGGATACTGAACTGAACTTAACTGGGAGATCAGGATCACACAGGTAGGGTGGATACAAGGCTGAAGCACAAACACTGGCAGGAACAATGCAGTTAAGTCGCAGGACAATCACAGAAGCACTAAACTTCCTAACACCTTTGCTGATCACCAGGGAACCTAGAGCTCAGGCACCCTCTGGCTGGAAAGGGTGCATTAAATACCTAAGGACCTCAACAATTGGCTGAGGAAGAATTTAAAAGTGCACATTGGCACTTTAAGAGGCTGGACGTACATGCATGTGTGCCCCAAGGATGACAGAGGATGGAAGACTAGACAGGAGCATGCAGGCCGCAACCAGGATGCAGGCCGGTATGGTGAGTGATCATCTCCGGCCTGGACTACTGCAACATCTTCCTTTGTGGTCGCCCATCTAGCACCCTTGCCCACCTCCAATCTATTCTCAGCTCTGCTGACCAATTAATCCATCTTTACCCTTGTTTCTCCTCTGCCTCTCCCCTCTGCTAGTCCCTATACTGGTTCCCCATTACCCAGCAATTCAGTTCAAAATACTAACAACTACATATAAGACTGTCCACAACCTGTCCCCTCCTTACATCTGTGACCTGCTTACCTGATACATCACTGATAATCTCTAATCTACACAAGACTTTTTTTTGTTCTCGTCTTGTCTGTTTTTAGCAAAATATTCTACCAGATTTCTCACATGCATCCCCCATACTCTGGAACTCTGTACCCCAGCACATCAGACTTTCCCCCAACAT
The DNA here is from genome assembly GCA_900303285.1 of Rhinella marina. Lineage (NCBI taxonomy): Eukaryota > Metazoa > Chordata > Amphibia > Anura > Bufonidae > Rhinella > Rhinella marina. The sequence continues at coordinate 29,403 of ONZH01014174.1, read as the reverse complement.
CAAAACCTTCCAAAGAAACTTGAAAACCCACCTCTTTAGGAAAACCTACAATCTCCAATGAGCATGCTGCCACCACACAGCCAGATGAGCAGCTTTTACCCTTATCTCCTCTGTCTTTCCCCTCCCCCTTGTAGATTGAAAGCTCACTCGGGCAGGGTCCTCTCCGCCCTCTATACCAAAGTTCATGCTCATTATACTTGTGTTGTTTTATATTACTTATATATACTCCCTCATAGATTTACAGCTCCATTAAGGACATTTTGAAACAAATAATTATAATAGTAATAATACATTCACGGTCTGGTGCTTGTTTGTTCTTCTTATTATTCTCCCTAAACATTGTGCATATTTCAACCTCACTTGCTTGCTGACACTGCAGTGTATTTGGGACCACCCTGAATTTCCCTCTCTCTCCAGGGGTCCATATGGGCTGCTTCTTATGCCTCTTCATATAGATATTTAATTCATTTTTATTGAGGTTTTACTTGCTATTTTTTTTCCAATAGTCAGTCATGTCCTTAGAACATTATACTAGTCATTATAATAGTTATCCATTTGGCCTTCTAGTTCAGTCTTGAAAGTATTTGCAAAAAAAGGATTCTACCACAGTCTAGAGTATGTAATATAAGTCTAGTAAGGATAATAAATTAGTAGTGTTGCCTAAACCGTATAAAGACCTGGAAACCAAGGGGGGGGATTTATAATTTGCAATGGTTTTGGTGTCAGTTTTAAGTTTGCCTTAGCTTTTTCAGGTTGCCGCAAATTTATGAAATGGCACATAGTAATAATATATTTGGTACACGTGCAATGCGTATGTCTGTAAAAGTACACCAGAAGATGCAACCTTTTTGCGACTTTTCAAAAAGTTGCACATCATAAATGTGACTTAAGGGTGTTCTAAGTTCTAAGTTTTCCCGATAAGGACCATGCCACATTTTACAAATCTGACATGTTTTACTTCATGTGGTAATAACTCTGGAATGATTTTACTTATCCAAGCGATTCTGAGATATTGTACTTCATATGAGAAGTACATTTGAGTCAATATAATAGTTTTACCTTTATTTATAAAAAAAAAAACAAATTTAAGAAAAATTTTGAAATGGCTAGTTATTACATAATATTCCCCATGTGTCTACTTTATGTTGGCATAATTTTGTAAATGTCATTTTATAAGACGTTAGAAGGCTCTGGATTTTAAGAAAATTTCCAAACCCACTTTATTAAGTACTAATTCAGTTATGAAGTCACTTTGTGGGGCTCACATAGTAGAAACCACCCATGAATTACCCTATTTTAAAACCTACTCCCTTCAAATTATTCAAAACTGATTATACAAACTTTGTTAACTCTTTAGGTTTTCCATAAGAATTAAAGGAAAATTGAGGTAAAATTTTAAAATTTCACTTTTTTTTTTGAAGATTTTCCATTTTTATCAATTTTCTCCTGTAACACATCAAGGGTTAACAGACAAATAAAGCTCAATATTTATTACTTTGCAGTTTACAAAAACACCCCATATGTGGTTGTAAACTGCTGTATGGTTATAAGGAAGAGCTGAAAAAGGAGTGCCACTTGGTTTTTGGAGGGCAGATTTTGCTGGACTGATTTTTAGGCACCATGTCACATTTGAAGACCCTCTAAAGTAGAAACTCCAAAAAAGTGACCCCCTTTTGGAAACTACGGGATGAGGTAACAGTTTTATTGGTGCTATTTTGGGGGTACATATGATTTTTTATTGCTCGATATTACACTTTTTGTGAGGCAAAGTAACCACAAAATGGCTGTTGTGGCACCATTTTTATTCTTTGCTTTTTATGGAGTTCTTCTGACAGAATAGCTCATGTGTTGTTTTTATAGAGCATGTTGATATGGATGTGACAATACCAAATATATGTATTTTTATTTTTTGTTTCAGTTATTATATAATAAAGCATTTTTGAAAACACAAATAATGTTTTTGCGTCTTAATTTTCTGAAAGCTACATTTCTTTTATTTTTCTGCCAATCGTCTTGTGCAGGGGCTCTTTTTTGCAGGAAGAGCTGACTGTTTTTGGTACCATGTTTAGGTACATGATTTTTTGCTCACTCAATATTACACTTTTTTGGGGCAGGATGACCAAAAAAGGCACAGTTGTTTATTTATTTCTTTACAGCATTCACCTTAGCTGGTAGATCATGTGATATTTTTATAGAGCAGGTCATTACGGACATGGCTAATATGTCTTATATAATATAATTAATATGTCTACTTTTTAAAATTAATTTTAGTTGTACATTATAAAAGTATTTTTGAAAAAAAAAATCATGTTTTAGTGTCTCAATTTTCTGAAAGCCATATTTTTTTATTTTTTTGGTGATTGTCTCATCTAGGGGCTCATTTTTTGCAGGATGAGGTGACAGTTTGATTGGTACTATTTTGGGATACATATGTCTTTTTGATCACTTTTTGTGATGAAAGGTGACAAAAAAAATGGCATTTTTGGCACCATTTTAATTATTTTTTTATGGAGTTCACCTGAGGAGGTAGATCACGTGACATTTTTATAGAGCCAGTCATTATGGATGCTGCAATACCTATTATGTCTGTTTTTTTGTTTTGTTTTTTTATTAACACAATTTTATGGTGAAGGAGCATTTTGTTCTTTACTTGAAACTTTAATGCCAGATGATGCAGCAGGAGCCCTGTTGCTGACTGAGTGGGAGCAGCTCCTGCACCCACCAAATCACATCATATACATGTATGTGAGGATGTGGCAAGAGACCACATTCACTCATGTACATGTACATGGTAATGTTCAAAGGGGTTAAAAAGCTTAAACTATTTAACACACTGCAACAGTATGTAAACCACTTTAAATGCGTGTTTTGCTGAAAGCAAAAATTATGACTAGCTAGTTAGATCTACTTTTGCTTCTTTGTGCTATTTAAGATACAGAGAATGTAATATTTTCTATATTGGATGTAACGTTAACATACAGTGCCTTGCGAAAGTATTCGGCCCCCTGGAACTTTTCAACCTTTTGCCACATTTCAAACAAAAAGATATAACATTTTAAATTTTTGGTGAAGAATCAACAAAAAGTGGGTCACAATTGTAAAGTGGAATGAAATTTATTGGATCATTTAAACCTTTTTTGTAATAATAAAACTGAAAAGTGGGGCGTGCAAAATTATTCGGCCCCCTTGCATTAATACTTTGTTGCACCACCTTTTGCTGCAATTACAGCTGCAAGTCTCTTGGGGTATGTCTCTATCAGTTTTGCACATGTAGAGACTGAAATTCTTGCCCATTCTTCCTTGCAAAACAGCTCGAGCAATTTGAGGTTGGATGGAGAGTGTTTGTGAACAGCAGTTTTCAGCTCTTTCCACATATTCTCAATTGGATTCAGGTCTGGACTTTAACTTGGCCATTCTAAGACCTGCATATGTTTATTTTTGAACCAGTACATTGTAGATTTTGCTTTATGTTTGGGAAAATAAATCTCCGTCCTAGTCTCAGGTCTTTTGCAGACTCCAACAGGTTTTCATCCAGAATGGTTCTGTATTTGGCTCCATCCATCTTCCCATCAATTTTAACCATCTTCCCTGTCCCTGCTGATAAAAAAAGGCCCAAACCATGATGCTGCCACCACCATGTTTGACAGTAGGGATGGTGTGTTCAGGGTGATGAACTGTGTTGCCTTTACGCCAAACATATCGTTTTGCATTGTTTCCAAAAAGTTCGATTTTGGTTTTATCTGACCAGAGCACCTTCTTCCCCATGTTTGGTGTGTCTCCCAGGTGGCTTGTGGCAAACTGTAAACGAGACTTTTTATGGATATCTTTGAGAAATGGCTTTCTTCTTGCCATTCTTCCATAAAGGCCAGATTTGTGAAGTGTTCGACTGATTGTTGTCCAACGGACAGACTCTCCCACTTCAGTTGTAGATCTCTGCAATTCATCCAGAGTGATCATGGGCCTCTTGGCTGCATCTCTGATCAGTCTTCTCCTTGTTTGAGATGAAAGTTTAGAGGGACGGCCGGGTCTTGGTAGATTTGCAGTGGTCCGATAGTCCTTCCATTTCAATATGATCGCTTGCACAGTTCTCCTTGGGATGTTTAAAGCTTAGGAAATCTTTTGGTATCCAAATCCGGCTTTAAACTTCTCCACAATAGTATCACGGACCTGCCTGGTGTGTTCCTTGGTCTTCATGATGCTCTCTGTGCTTTAAACAGAACCCTAAGACTATCACAGAGCAGGTGCATTTATATGGAGACTTGATTACACACAGGTGGATTCTATTTATCTTCATCAGTCATTTAGGACAACATTGGATCATTCAGAGATCCTCAATGAACTTCTGGAGTGAGTTTTCTGAACTGAAAGTAAATAGGCCGAATAATTTTGCACTCCGAACTTTTCAGTTTTATTATTACAAAAAAGTTTAAATGATCCAATAAATTTCGTTCCACTTCACAATTGTGACCCACTTGTTGTTGATTCTTCACCAAAAATGTAAAATGTTATATCTTTTTGTTGGAAGCCTGAAATGTGGCAAAGGGTTGAAAAGTTCCAGGGGGCCGAATACTAATCGGCATGAACACCAACTAGTGGGACTCCCACCAGTCATGAGAGCCTTGATTAGTAAAGTGCCACAATTACTACAGATTAGTTCCCAGACACAGCGCTACTTTTGACTAGACAAAGTGTCTGGTACTACAGAAGAAGTAAATAATAAATACCTATAAAAACTGCCAGACCACTTTATAGAAAAATAGTAGGCTTTTTTTCATTTCATAAATATAAATACAATAAAAACATGTGCAGGGAAAAAGGCGGCATCAACCAGAAATGACTACACAAAGATAAATTCATACATGTCCTGAATTCCAATATACCATAACAAGATTAAAGTGCAAGTGCATATACAAAAAGTAAGTAACAGTGCATTTGGACAAACAATGATTACCCATTGTGTATCACCACCGGGATGGTGCCAACCCTCTTGTTATGGTATATTGGAATTCAGGACATGTATGAATTTATGTAGTCACCTCTGGTTAATGCCATCTTTTTCCCTGCACATGTTTGTATTGTGTTTATATTTATGAAATGAATCAAAGCGTGCTATTTTTCTATAAAGCGGTCTGGCAGTTTTTATAGGTATTTATTGTTTAGTTATGTCTGTCATAGGCTTTGCTCCTTTGAGCTATACATGATTTAATATATGAGTGGTTTTGCCGCTGTTGTACAATCTATATTTGGCTGTTCTCCTTTTTGGTGTATAACCCCTTGTAAATAATAGTTAGTTATTATTAGAATAATTTTTAGATAAAGAAGAGAAATCAATTGAAAATTGTAAAATAAAAATATTTTTCCATCAGTAAACGATTTATTAAATCCAATCAATAAGTAAATAATTTCTTGTTAGATGCTACATCTTTAATATGCACAGATGTGGAAAGCTGAACAAGTCAGCTATTACAGTGTCAAATATAGTCAAGCAATAGACATCTTTTTATCTCTTTCCTTCATGGTGTTCCCTTCCATAGAGTAAACTAGAACAAAAAAGGTATAGTCAATGCTATGTCCAGTTTATATTATAGCTACAGTTATTTAATTTTTTTAATTTGCACAGATCATTTTTACTGAATTGTATCCATTTTACATTTGTACAGATCAGTTGTAATGAATCATACCCACTATTATACAAAATGTGGGCTTAAGAAATACAGGCTAATTGGCCAGCGACATTTCCTCCTAAGTAAAAAAACTAAAGAAATTCCTTACTAAAGAATGTATGAAAGACTGTCCATATTTTAAATCTGTCACATTCAGCATCTGTGCTATAGTTCCTTAAATAGAGAATTGGAAAGGTTATGGCATATACCTTTACTGTTCCTTTGTTAACTCTAATGATATGCTTTTTCTGAATAAGCCATTTATAAAGTGACTCTTTATATCTCTGACAATGAAGATATCTGTAATAAAGGATACATTCAACTTAGAAGTTATCCTTAGTAGCCAGCTACCTGACACAACTGTCATAGATCGTTTGTATTTGTCAATCTTGCAATTATTTTCTTGGAATGCTTTCTTCTAAGATGGTGATATGATTACCATCAAACACTTAAAGAACGAACAATTTAAGCTACTTTGACCCTTTTCATCAGCCACTCATGTTATTTCTGAGACAATGAGAAAAAAGTTCACCAAAATGTTTTTCTTCTTAATTGTGAAGTCAACTCTACTTTTCTCTTTCAATAAATTATTATAAATTATGTTTTATACAGTAGTTCTATGTGAGGTGGAAAAGTTGTATGATATCAGGTCAGTAAACTTTACATTATTAATTGCATTGCTGATAAAGTATAACATTCATAATATCAACATAATAGGCATCACTATGATTTTGAGAGTGATATTATGGTTCAGAAATAAAAGAATACATTAGATATGTCTCTTTATATTTAGCAGACACAGAAAGGAACATCAGCTGCATATCAAAAAGGATTTTTAGTATATAGTATAGTATGTGTAGCACTTTTTAACTTTTTGTAGTAAGACTACATTACGAACAAAAACTTTCATTCTCTTGAGAAATTCTGTCAAGTTCTTTTACACTGCACATTCACTGTCCTTTTAATAATGATCTATGCTTGATTTCTATCCAACAAAGTATTGTTTAGAATCTATACTAAGCCAGCTTGTTAGGTTGAAACTCAAGAGGATGTGATTGGATCTAAAAATAAATGGATTAAAGATTTGCATTGACAAGTAGACAGCAATGCTCTTTTTCTGCTTCCAAGCATCCTTTAAAAATGTAACATTAGATTTTTTTTCTCTCCAAGTTGGTTTATTGATAGATTTTGCCTACTTTCTTTTATCACTGAATTGCTGAGTCTACAGGGAAATTAAGAGTTTTGTCTGAACAGCATAACCCATGTTAAATCAAACTGTCAGTACATCAACAAAAAGTTGCTCTTAACCTTAAATTTAGGTTTTTTTTGTAGCAGGCAGTATAAAAAGACAGTGAAGAGATGTAAAGTGTATATATCCAAAAATTTATTACAAGCATTTACCAAAACTACAGTCTATCCACATAAATAATGTTTTAAGCTTAGATTTGTAATATAAACATACCACAAGAAAAATGAACCTCCTGGGTATGACTTTCCTGTTATTACCACTATAAACAGTTAGACAGCAGAAGTGCATTCTGTATATTGATTAGGAGTCTAGGATCAGCTTGATATATTGCATGCATATGGCTTTGAAATAATAATAATAAAAAAGTGGACATGTACTTTAGCTAAAATACCACTTCATGAACTATTTAAATCCTATAAATTTATGTTTGAGAAACCAAGCCCCACTTGTGCACAAATGTGTGATTTTCTTTTAGAGGTTTTGTATCACATTTACCCCCTTTCAAAAATTGAATGTTGCAGGGTGGGACCTAGGCAAGCACATTTTTGTTTTATAATTTATGCCACAGAACTAGAGTAGTTTTCAGTTCTGGTGCACGAATAGCCAGATATGCATGCACAAGACATGTGCCGCTTAATAGTTGTAATGTATCTTACGCCAGCACACCACACTTTACGATCAGTGTACAAAACGCCAGTTTTAAGAAATATCCGCTTCAGTGTTTTTATATTTGGTAAATATAAATAAAATACAGAGATATAATTTAGTATTTTAAATACATGTATGTAAACTCCAAAGCTATCAAACAATGTTTAAGTCAACTTTGCATATCTACAGTGATAGTCCATTTATTATTTATTTGAAAGCACCATTAAAGGAAATGTGTCGCCAAACATTTTATCTGCCAGTTAAATCAGAGAGCGACACATATCCTTTTTTCTAATCAGTTTTTATTATAGTTTTAAAATTATTTATCATGAACATTATTATGGGGGCTGTCATTTTGCTTGAACTGTTCTTAATAGCACTCAGAGAGCATTAAAACATTGCTTTACTGCAGCTACCTGGGCCACAGAAACAATGGTCAGGAGGGGACCTCTTCGACTTCTATGGGAGAGTTTACTAGGCATACTCTGTAATATGTGCAGAGGTCAGGAGGGAGATGATAAGCTGTGACATCATCTATGGTGAATGAATAGTGGACCCTGTGTTGTATATACACAGAGGTAATATAATGAAGCTGTACTGATAAGGAGTAGAGATGAGCGAGTAGTGAAATATTCGAAAGTTCGAAATTCGATTCGAATAGACCGCGAAATTCGACTATTCGACCGAATATCGAATCCCATTAAAGTCTATGGGAAAAAAATGCTCGCCACTTGGAAATCTCAATTCGACCACTTGGAGGTCACCAAGTCCACCCTGAAACCTCAGAAAAGGATGCCAACACTGCTGGAATGCAACTGGGACAGCAGGGGAAGCATGTCTGGGTGCATATAACGCGCCGAAGTCGCACTATTACGCCACTATCACAGCCTCTCAACAATACACTCCAAAGACAATGTAACCTCTCTGTAAAGTGAGACCATACAAGGAAACCTTCTTTCCTCTACATTGCCATGGACCCCAAGCCAAACTAGACAAAAAAGAAGATAAAATTCTGCACCCCTTAAAATCACGTTGCCTATGACAACCACAGATGGCATAGGCAAAGGGGAAAGCAAATAGACCCCACCCCTAATTGTCATTGTGTGTGTGTGTGAGATGTGGTCAGACATGTCTTCTTTAAAATGTAAAAACAACTCAAACACATGCAGAAGCCTTAAAATGCCCAAATTGTTGGCGCTTGAGATGTCAGTGACCCGACCTGGCCCAGTGTCATGTCTAGCAGGTAAAGCAGTGGGGATGTTGAGGGATGCGTAGGACCGCAAAAGGCAGGAAGAGGCCGTGGGCTGGCCAGAGGCTCATGGAGAAGGCAGGCTACAGCCCGCAGGGCCGCATCTCTTCCCTATAACAGGCCCCCACAGAAAGCTCTCCCATCGAGGGCTCTTAGGTCCTTGTTGTGAAAATATTTTAATGAGTGCGCAAAGTTAGCTTGAGGTGAGCCCTCGAAAAAATTATATGGAGGCCCAAGAGGTGAGCCCTCGAAAAAATTATGTGGAGGCCCAAGAGGTGAGACCTCTTAAAAATTATGTGGAGGCCCAAGAGGTGAGACCTCTTAAAAATTATGTGGCGGCCCAAGAGGTGAGACCTCTTAAAAATTATGTGGAGGCCCAAGAGGTGAGACCTCTTAAAAATTATGTGGAGGCCCAAGAGGTGAGACCTCTTAAAAATTATGTGGAGGCCCAAGAGGTGAGACCTCTAAAAAATTATGTGGAGGCCCAAGAGGTGAGACCTCTTAAAAATTATGTGGCGGCCCAAGAGGTGAGACCTCTTAAAAATGTTGTGGAGGCCCAAGAGGTGAGACCTCTTAAAAATTATGTGGAGGCCCAAGAGGTGAGACCTCTTAAAGATTATGTGGAGGCCCAAGAGGTGAGACCTCTTAAAAATTATGTGGAGGCCCAAGAGGTGAGACCTCTTAAAAATTATGTGGAGGCCCAAGAGGTGAGACCTCTTAAAAATGATGTGGCGGCCCAAGAGGTGAGACTTCTTAAAAATTTTGTGGAGGCCCAAGAGGTGAGACCTCTTAAAAATTATGTGGAGGCCCAAGAGGTGAGACCTCTTAAAATTATGTGGAGGCCCAAGAGGTGAGACCTCTTAAAAATTATGTGGAGGCCCAAGAGGTGAGACCTCTTAAAAATTATGTGGAGGCCCAAGAGGTGAGACCTCTTAAAAATTATGTGGAGGCCCAAGAGGTGAGACCTCTTAAAAATTATGTGGAGGCCCAAGAGGTGAGACCTCTTAAAAATTATGTGGAGGCCCAAGAGGTGAGACCTCTTAAAAATTATGTGGAGGCCCAAGAGGTGAGACCTCTTAAAAATTATGTGGAGGCCCAAGAGGTGAGACCTCTTAAAAATTTTGTGGAGGCCCAAGAGGTGAGACCTCTTACAAATTATGTGGAGGCCCAAGAGGTGAGACCTCTTAAAAATTATGTGGCGGCCCAAGAGGTGAGACCTCTTAAAAATTTTGTGGAGGCCCAAGAGGTGAGACCTCTTAAAAATTTTGTGGAGGCCCAAGAGGTGAGACCTCTTAAAAATTATGTGGAGGCCCAAGAGGTGAGACCTCGATAAAATTATGTGGAGGCCCAAGAGGTGAGACCTCTTAAAAATTATGTGGCGGCCCAAGAGGTGAGACCTCTTAAAAATTATGTGGAGGCCCAAGAGGTGAGACCTCTTAAATATTATGTGGAGGCCCAAGAGGTAAGACCTCTTAAAAATTTTGTGGAGGCCCAAGAGGTGAGCCATAAATATATAAATTTTTTTATTTACGGAGCAATTCTACGGCGGTTAAGGAGGAGGAGGTGGAGGAGGAAATGGCACTTCATACAGATGGCACTTCACTTTTGGCTGCTTTCCACTGTTGGAGAAGCAAAGTCCGGGTCAATCCACTTGCTGTTCATTTTGATTAGCGTCAGCCTGTCGGCACTGTCGGTTGACAGGCGGCTGCGCTTATCGGTTATAATGCCCCCGGCTGCGCTGAACACCCTTTCGGATAGCACGCTGGCGGCAGGGCAGGCAAGCACCTCCAAGGCGTACAGGGACAGTTCCAGCCACGTGTCCAACTTGGAGACCCAGTAAGTGTAGGACGCCGAGGGATCGGGGAGGACAGGGGTACGGTCTGCCAGGTACTCCCGCAACATCCGCCGATACTTGTCCCTCCTGCTGATAGCGGGCCCCGCAGTGATGGAAGTTGCACGAGGGGGTGCCATGAACGTGTCCCACACCTTGGAGAGTGTTCCCCTGGTGGCTGTGGGCCTGATCGATGTTGAGGGACTCTGAGAGACCCTCTCCTCTCTGCCGCCAGCGATGGTGGGTGGGAAAATCTCCATCATGTTCTGCACGAGTTCCCTCTGGTATTCCAGCAATCGATTCGTCCTCTCCTCTACCGGAATAAAAGAGGAGACGTTATCTTTATACCGGGGGTCCAGGATTGCGAAGACACAGTACAGTTTGTTCTCCACTATCCGGACAACACGTGTGTCCCGGGAAAAGCAGCCCAGCATGAAGTCAGCCATGTGTGCCAGACTCTGAATAGGCATGACCTCACTGCCCCCACCAGAAGGATCACTTGCCATTTCCTCCTCTTCCTCTTCCGCCTCCTCTCCGCCCCATCCACGCTGAACCAATGGGACGCACACAGCCTGACTGATACCCTCGCCGCCAGCATCCTCCTCCTCTTCCACAGCCACCTCCACGTCGTCCTCCTCCTCCTCCTCCTGCAACTGCCACCGTGAAGCAGACAAAAGTGTGGTCTGACTGTGTAGCTCCGTTGCGTCTCCTCCTACCCCCGTCTCCTCTGCGTGCAATGCGTTCTCCCTTATTGCGATGAGTGATTCTTTAAGGACGCATAGGAGCGGGATGGTTACGCTCACTATAGCGTCCTCGCTGCTGACCTTCTTGGTGGACTCCTCAAAGATACGCAGTACATCGCATATGTCTGCCATCCATGGCCACTCGTGGTTGGCAAACTGAGGGAGCTGAGTTGGAGGCACGCGTGGATTCATAATCTGGTACTCCATCAATGCTCTCTGCTGCTCACACACCCTGGCCAACATGGAATAGGTGGAATTCCAGCGAGTCGGCAGGTCGCACAACAGCCGATGTTCAGGCAAATGGGGGCGTTGCTGGAGTTTTTTTAAGCTAGCAGCAGCTACAGTTGACTTCCGAAAGTGAGCGCACAAGCGTCGCACTTTCACCAGTAGCTCTGCCAGGTTGGGGTAAGTCTTTAGAAATTTTTGGACTACCAGATTAAAAACGTGGGCCAGGCATGGTACGTGATTGAGTTCGGCAAGCTCCAGAGCCGCCACCAGGTTACGGCCGTTATCGCACACGACCATGCCTGGTCCTAGCTGCAGCGGCGACAGCCACATCTCCGTCTGCTGCAATATGGCGTCCCTCACCTCTGGGGCGCTGTGCTTCCTGTCGCCCAAGCTGATGAGCTTAAGCACCGCCTGCTGACGTCTCCCCGCGCCAGTGCTGCAACGCTTCCAGCTAGCGGCTGAGGGCGATGTTAAGGCAGAGGAGGAGGAGGAGGAGGAGGAGGGGGGTTTATCAGAACCCATGCTGGCAATCTTGGGCGGGGGTGGTAGGTAGGCCGTCTCTGTTTGCGACCCCGTCCCCGCTTCCACTACATTCACCCAGTGTGCCGTCAAAGAGATGTATCGTCCCTGGCCGCAAGCGCTTGTCCACGAGTCGGTGGTCAAGTGGACCTTTGCGCTGACTGCGTACCTCAGGGCCTGTCTGATGTTACGCGACACGTGCTGGTGCAGGGCGGGGACGGCACTCCGGGAAAAGTAGTGGCGGCTGGGGACGGAATAGCGAGGTGCGGCAGCCGCCATCAGGTCGCGGAAGGCCTGCGTCTCCACAAGCCTAAACGGCAACATCTCCAGGGCCAGCAGTTTGGAGATGTGGCAGTTTAAGGCTTGGGCTTGGGGGTGACTCGAGGCGTACTTCCGCCTGCGGTCGAACGCCTGCGAGATGGACAGTTGTTGGGACGAGGAGTGTGAAGGTGCAGGCGAAGAGGCGGGGGAAGGGGAGGCTGAAGGAGAAGGCCCCAAAGTAGCAGAGGCAGATGTGGAGGTGTCCTGGCTGGAGGTCTGGACCGCAGTGGCAGCACACAACACAGGGGAAGAGGCAGTGGCAGCAAGACCGGGCGCAGGTTGTATTGCGTTTGCTCTCTCCCACTCAGCCCAGTGCTTGACTTCCAAGTGACGCCGCATGCCTGAGGTGGTCAGATTGCTCTTCTCAGAGCCCCTACTCAGTTTTGAGTGGCAGAGTGTGCAAACCGCGCTCAGTTTGTCATCCGCACAAACATTAAAAAATCTCCACACCACAGAAGTACGAGGCCTCGATGGGGGAGCTTCGCGCGACTGCCCGCTGTCGGGAACAGCTTCGGCCCTGCTGGTTGTGGCCTCACTTCTCTGTCTGGACTGTCCTCTGCCTGTGGACATCCCTCTGCCTGTGGACATCCCTCTGCCTGTGGACATCCCTTTGCCTCTGGACATCCCTCTGCCTCTGGACATCCCTCTGCCTCTTGCTGCCTTTTTCGGTGCTGCACAGACCACCACCTCTCCACTGCTTTCCCCGCTGGACATCACCCCTGGCCAAGTGGGGTCGGTCATTTCGTCATCCACCACCTCCTCTTCCACTTCCTCACTCTGCTCCTCCTCCTGCCCACTGGACATTCCAACAGCCTCCCTTGATGGCAACTGCGTCTCATCATCATCATCGCTCATGATAACAGATGCTGGTTCAGGGTCCACATCAGCAGGAGATGGCGAATACTCAAGTGGTTGGGCATCACTACAAACAAATTCCTCTGCTAGCTCCTGGGATTCTTCCGGCACATCTGAAAAAGGACCCGAAAAGAGCTCCTGGGAGGGGTCAATGGTGGGATGACTCTGTTGGCCAGGTGTGGAGGAAGGAGGGTCAGAGTGAGACTGTGTGGATGACTGGCTGGTGGACAACTGTGTGGAAGCGCTATCGTCTATCCATTGCACCACCTGTTCAACCTTCTCAGGCCTCAACAGCGGTGTAACCCGCCCCCTGCTTAACTGTCCCATAAAGGCAGGGATTCTGGATGAGTGGGATCCTGGCTGACCCTCACCAGCACGCATTGTATCCCCACTGGCTTCAACAAGGCCACCAACAGCATTTCCGCGCCCCCGTCCTCGTCCACGTCCGATTCCGCTAGCCCCCCTCCGCATTTTATTTTTTTTTGGTTACAATATTTTGCCTTCACAGCCGTGTACTAACAGTTCAGACGGTGTGTATGAACACTACGTATATACAATTATTTTGCAAGAGAACGCAAAGTACAGGTGCCAATGAAAAGGCTTTTTTTTTTTAATATTTCTAGGTACACAGCCGTGTACAAACAGTTCAGACGGTGTGTATGAACACTACGTATATACAATTATTTTGCAAGAGAACGCAAAGTACAGGTGCCAATGAAAAGGCTTTTTTTTTTTTATATATTTCTAGGTACACAGCCGTGTACAAACAGATCAGACGGTGTGTATGAACACTACGTATATACAATTATTTTGCAAGAGAACGCAAAGTACAGGTGCCAATGAAAAGGCTTTTTTTTTTAATATTTCTAGGTACACAGCCGTGTACAAACAGATCAGACGGTGTGTATGAACACTACGTATATACAATTATTTTGCAAGAGAACGCAAAGTACAGGTGCCAATGAAAAGGCTTTTTTTTTTTTATATTTCTAGGTACACAGCCGTGTACAAACAGATCAGACGGTGTGTATGAACACTACGTATATACAATTATTTTGCAAGAGAACGCAAAGTACAGGTGCCAATGAAAAGGCTTTTTTTTTTAAATATTTCTAGGTACACAGCCGTGTACAAACAGATCAGACGGTGTGTATGAACACTACGTATATACAATTATTTTGCAAGAGAACGCAAAGTACAGGTGCTAATGAAAAGGCTTTTTTTTTTTTATATTTCTAGGCACACAGCCGTGTACAAACAGATCAGACGGTGTGTATGAACACTACGTATATACAATTATTTTGCAAGAGAACGCAAAGTACAGGTGCCAATGAAAAGGCTTTTTTTTTTATATTTCTAGGTACACAGCCGTGTACAAACAGATCAGACGGTGTGTATGAACACTACGTATATACAATTATTTTGCAAGAGAACGCAAAGTACAGGTGCCAATGAAAAGGCTTTTTTTTAAAATATTTCTAGGTACACAGCCGTGTACAAACAGATCAGACGGTGTGTATGAACACTACGTATATACAATTATTTTGCAAGAGAACGCAAAGTACAGGTGCCAATGAAAAGGCTTTTTTTTTTAATATTTCTAGGTACACAGCCGTGTACAAACAGATCAGACGGTGTGTATGAACACTACGTATATACAATTATTTTGCAAGAGAACGCAAAGTACAGGTGCCAATGAAAAGGCTTTTTTTTTATATTTCTAGGTACACAGCCGTGTACTAAGAGGTCAGACGGTGGGTATTTACACCTGGTATACAAAAAGGGTATTGCAGGCACACAGAATCCAGAACACTAGAGCCAAATAAACTATATTTAAAAAAAAATAAAATTCACAGCCGTATACTGCCAGATCAGATGGTGCATATACACACTAGGTATATAACAGGGTTTTGCAGCCAAAAAGAACGCAGAACAGTAGTGCCAAATATAGTTTTGTATGTAGCAGAGCACCTAATACACCACTAATGCCTCTCTCTGTCCCTACTCCAGCAGCTATCCCTGAATACAGCAACCGTTCTCTGCAGACTGTATATTGTAGTAAAGCTATCACTGTACTGCACTATAGTAGCCCTGATAAGGGCTTTTAATCACGCTCCTGCCTGTCCAACAGCTAAAACCTATCTGTCCCTTCTCCAGCCTCTGTCCCTGACTAAATTCACGCAGCATATGCGAACGAGCAGGAAGAGCTGAGTTTTTAATATTCGAGGTCACATGGTTTTTCCAGCCAATCCATGTAGACGCTGTTTTCGCGCTGCCAGCGTGCTCCGCGGGCCTGTCATACCCCCCCTGCATGTTGATTGGTGGAAAAAGAGCGCCAGGGAAGGTGGGAGGGGAAACGAATTCTAAGTGCGCCATCGCCGTTATACTCGATTGAAATCGAGTATGCCGAATAGCGTAGTATTCGATCGAATACCGGCTCGATCGAACACTACTCGCTCATCTCTAATAAGGAGGTAAAGTGATCTGTACAGCCCAAGAAGTGAAAATTCAAAGTAAAAATGGAGTTGAGCACACTCTTATTTGGGAAATCATGGATATCAACTGTAATTGTATTTAGAAAATAATAAAACAAATACTTTGGTTTTGCTTCGATTATATTATAAAGTGTATAGAGCACAGTACAATCAAATGACACTATTAATTGCAGGTAGCTGTATATATGCAGATACACAACACAATTGTGATTTAAAAAATTAAATATAAAATGTTAATAAGAAAAGAAAAATGAAAAAGATGAAAAAAGAAGAAAAAAATGGATAAAAATGAAAATTAGTGCCACATAGGGATATATTCCTTGAACAGTCTAATGGATGTCACATGGGGATATCCTCCTTGAATGGTTTGATAGAACCAAGGGATGCCCAATCCCTATAGTAGATATTTGTCCATATATTTATTTATTTAGAGTATATCAAAGGAATAATCATCTATAATATAGTGTAATATAATAGGATCCTTCTTGCAGATGGGCATATAATAGTGGATTAGTACTTTACCCTTTTCTTCTATGGGGGACTCCTAGGTAGGTATCGTAGTCCTCCTTTTCAGTACGTGCGGCGTCTCCCTGTATCAGCGCTCCCAGGAACAAACAGCTGGTCGGCTTCTTAATAGCTGCGGCGTCTCCGCGCTCGCAGAGACAAACAGTCCGCTGTTTCCTATGCGCGCCTTTTTCTTGTTGCCGGCGGCGTCCCCACGTGGCGTCCCACGTGGAGGTTGTATGCCCGCTGTTTCGTGCGCTGGAGCTGCCGGGATGATGATAGTGGTAGTGGTTGTCCGTTGGCAGTAATTAGCTGTTGGCTGATACTTTATGTTAAATATCCACTTTGTCCCTTAATGTTGGATATTTAGATACAATGTGGATAAGGTCTATCAGTTGAAGCACCTCGCTTTTAATATTTTTTGAATAGTGAGCCACTCATCATATCCTTATAATTGTTATTTTGTTACAGCCCAAGAAGTGGCACCTATTATTAGGCTTAGTGGTTAGTGAGATAACTGCAAGATTTTATGTTTTTTGTTTGAATATAGATGTGAGTGAGTGAGTGAGTGTTCAACATAAAAATATGATTTAAGGTATTTTCATATTCTGACGACACATTCCCTTTAAGTCCAATTCATACATGCAAAATATAAAACAAGTACAATAAGCATGAACTTATTAACATACTGGTACAAAGGGGGAGAGAGCCCTGCCCCCAAGGGATTACTTACTCACTTCCCAGGCCAGCTTCCCACTCTTTCTCCTCCAGGCCTGTGATGCATGTTTAGTATGTCTAAATAACGTATTCTTTATACTTTAAAACATTAGTTATCTGTGTTACCAAAGCCAAAACCGCAAAAAAAGCAAAAAGTAATTTAAATTTAATACATGTCTTTCCACTGTTTTTAACCTTGTCATTTCAATACACCAACATCAAACACTGCCACAGTTTTATATTACAGGTTCTGTTCTAGAATAAATCTGATAAAACTGCAATAGAAAGCATAAGAGATAAGATACTTTATGTGATGAGTCCCAACAGGTAAGACTTCTTATAAATTCAATTGCCATAATCAAAATGTAACATTTTTGTTAGTCTATGATTGATGGAAATACTTTGTGAGATGCTTTATTAGGAAGCCGAAAGATGAGATTAGAGAAAGTTTTCAAGAGTTGCATAAATGATTCCAATTTTATCCTGAAAGATTTTCCATAAGAAATAATTGGATAGTTCAAAGAAGAATTTAAAATAAGGTGAGGGCCACTTAACCGGCACAATGCATTTTGAATAGAAATGTATACCAATTACTTAATAATGACAGAGTTAAGAAAATGATGTTTAACCCCTTAGTGACCACCCATACGCCTTTTTACGGCGGTCACTAAGGGGCCTTAGGCTGGGCCGCCGCTGGGCGGCCCAGTCTAAGCGGGGAGCACGGGCCCGGCTCTCACATGAAAGCCGCGGCCCTGCTCTAACAGCCCGGACCGGCAGGAGTGCCGATCCGGGCTGTTTAACACTTTACATGCCGTCGGCAATGGCGCCCGCCGCATGTAAAGTGCTGACAGAGGGAGCGGTCTCCCTCTGTCTCCCATCGGCACCCTGCAAAAGCGATCGCAGGGTGCCGATGTGTGGAAAGGCTGGCAGGGGTCTGATCTAGGCCCCAGACCAGCCTTGAGTAGATTACCAGCAGACTGCGCCTCTCTGGCGCAGCCTGCTGGTTAAAGTATGAATAGCATTGCCATTAAAATGCAATGCACTATAGGGATAATGCATTGCATTTTAAAGGCAATCAAAGTACTGTTTGTTATAGTCCCTCTGTGGGACTATTAAGTGGTAAAAAAAGTAAAAAAAAAACAACACATTTTTTCTATTAAAAAAATCCCATAAAAAAAATTACTCTTTTTCTTCCATTGAAAATAAGCTTTTCAATGAAAAAAATTGCAAAAAAAAATCTTCCCCATATGTTTGGTATTGCCATGTCCGTAACGACCCGTACTACATAAATATCACAAAAATTAGCCCCTACGGTAAACACAATTAAAAAAAATTTTTTAAAAAAAAGACAATTGCTAATTTATTCTTAGTTGCCAGCAAAAAAACGTTATAACAAGCGATCAAAAAGTGTCATTTACTCAAAAAGGATACCAATGAAAAGTACAAGTTGTCCTGTAAAAATGAAGCCCTGACACAACTCCATAGAAAGAAAAATTTAAAAAAAATTTGTTCTTGGGAATCAGCAATGCAAAAACTTTTTTTTTCTTTTAAAAAAAGGATTTTATTGCAAAAAAGTAGTAAAACGCAAAAAAAACTATATGTATTTGGTATCATTGTAATCGTATTGATCCAGAGAATAAATATATGTTGTAATTTATACCGAAAAATGATCGCCGTAAAATTTATAATGTAAAAACGCAGTGGTGGTATTGCAATTTTTCCCATTTCCCTCCCAGAAAGAGTTAATCAAAGTTAATCAGAAAGTTATCTGTACCCCAAAATGGCACCATTAAAAACTACAACTCCTCCCGTAAAAAATAAGCCCTCATACATCTATATAGACGGAAAAATGAAAAAGTTATAGCTCTTGGAAGGCGACGATGAAAAAAGAAAAAAAAACGCTTGGTCACTAAGGCCAAAAACAGGCTGGTCACTAAGGGGTTAATATAGTCTCCAAATTACATTAAACACGTATAATACTTTAAAAGACAAAAAATGACTTTCTAGTTTCATAAAGTTGCATCATATCATATGGTGTAATCTGCATAACACAGCCAAGCATACAATAACATACTGTATTTGTGATGAAGTAAATGTTTTCATCATCAATACTTCATTCAAAAAATGAAATACATTAAAGGAATTTATCATTAAAATAATATTTGAAGTTCATTTTTGCTTCAGTCTGTGTTAGAGTACTTTGGGCCAAATTTATCAAATGTCACATGTTGTTTGTTAAATTTAATGAATCTTTAAACCTAACACATTTGTGTAGAAACACTACTCCACTTACTGGAGTGAGTTTTCTGTGATAAATCTGGAGTGAATATAATTTTTTTAAATAAACTGTTTATTTTAATGGCACCATAAAAGTACCCAATTTTTTTTCATCAAAAATATTACAGACAATCATATAAAACACCAAAGGGGAAATGCAAATGGACCAAGAGTCCAACAGAACAAGTTTGTGACAAAAAGTGACTATTACATAAAAGACTTAGTAACAGCTAGTACAGCAAGGGCATCACGCGTGCCATCTATACATGATATACTTTAAATCTCTCAGATTTGTGGGCGTCCGCGAGATGTACCCTCAGTGAAGGGGATGTGGACAAAGGACAAGACAAAGACAACCACGGGGGGAAATCAAGCAGGAAAGGGGGGGGAGACAAAGTGGAGCCTAAAGTAAAGAGAATGTGGCTCCGTAATCAAGGGTGAGTAATTCTAGGAGTATAAAGGATGCGTGTCCCACGGCTGCCATATTGCGTTAAATTTATCTATTGTGTTGTTTAGAGACGCCGTAAGATAGTCTAGGGATCTGATATCTCTTATTCTGGCTATGAACATGGGCATAGATGGGGCATTTGGTTGTTTCCAAGAATTAGCTATTAGGGACTTGGCAGCCGTGCAGAAGAGCAGGAACAGCCTGGAAGCACGTCTGCTCATTCTCTGGGGGGTATGTTGAGTAAATAGATCATTGGATCTAGGACCACAGATGTCGAAAGAAGTGATTGTATTAAGTCTCTGACCCCCTCCCAAAATGGGATAATTAGGGGACATGTCCAGAATATATGGTATAAGGTTCCCACATCCCTCGTGCAGCGCCAGCAGACCGATGGAATGGCCGAGTTCAGGAGGGCTGGTGTATGGTACCAGTGCATGAGCAGCTTATACTGCGTTTCCTTATAAGTAGTGCAGATAGAGGATTCCACTGCTCTGTTCCAAATGATCTGCCAGGCCGAGAGGGAAATAGGAGAACCAATATCATTGGACCACTTGTCCATATATTTGTGACGAGGGGGGTCCCCGTCGTCGGTTGGCTAAGAGGCGGTAAATTATAGAGATTAAACCTTTAGTATCTGTGCTCATGCGGCATAGATGCTCAAACCTAGCAGGGTTGCCAACCTTCTTTTCAAATTTTTCTGGACAACTGGACCAAAATTTACGGACAGCCCAATTTTTTTACGGACATATTAAACCACACCCCCTTTTAGAGGACACGCCCCTTCCACGCCCCAGAATAAAGAGGATTGTTCAGTATTTAAAAATAAAATATGGCAGATGGAAAAGAAATCCACAATTCTCAGCTGTTCCCTCCCTGCCTGTGCTTTGTTTATATGGCTGCAGTGATGACGCCTGTGACACCCTGGACTTTCTGGCATCATTGCTGCTGCCACGTAAACAAAGACTGACAGGCATGTAATGGACAAGTGTGCACATCTGTCACAGTGCTGGTGATGTGCACACTGATGTACAGGTGTATGGCATGTGACCACTGCAGCCAGTTCTCAGCATTAGATCACTGATTGGTGATTGGCTGCAGCAGTAACATACCATATACCAGCAAGTCCTTGCTGAATAAACAGGTGACACATATTTGGACAGCACCACATACCTCTTACATCCAGGGACGTCTCCCTCATGTAGATCTTCTCTTTTCTTATCTTCTCTATTTGGCCCACACCGCCATGATGAGTTCTTTCAGCCCCATCTTCTCTCTGCAGAGTTTGCCACAAAGACATCTTAGATTACCGACTTTTACTGTTATCCTGTTGCTGCCTAAAATACTGTGCCCACTGTGCTCCTCAGAGGTCTTGTGGAGTCCATGTCTCAACAGACCAGAACTATTTTGGCAGCACGAGTGGTCCTATGCTATATAAGGCTGGTGGTTTTAAAGGGATATTCCAATCCAATAAAAAAGATGGCCTTCAAATGGGACCTGCCTCAGTGTGTGATTGACTGAGGGGCATTCCTAGGAGGACATTGGGCAGGAACTGGATTGCAGCAGGGACCTGGGCACTGTCATAACAGCACTGGATTTTTCTGAGGCAAATATAACCAATTTTTTTTAACCATTTGCTTGCCATGGACCATTTTTATTGGCCGGGAATACACCATTTAATGTTATGGTTGATCGGTGTGCACAAACTGCTTAAACTAGTAAACCTGTAACTTCGGAATTAGTGACCATACACTAGTCCATAGTTCTTTCGGCCCCTACATTCTTCTAGAATATTTGTTTTTATCACTGGAAGAAAAACTTCAGGCCACTTAATGACCCTGAATAAACTGCCACCATCTGTAAGAACGTTTTCACATTCGTCCACTAGGTGTCGCTATTTCCACTTGTCCTCCCAGGTGGCGCTGTATTCACAGGTTCCCGTTAGGGGTCGCTGTTCGCATAGATGACTGCGGCCTGTTCGTACCGCAGCTGGGGCCTAGCCTGAGCTTCCATCCCTATAAAGATGTAGCAGGCTCCGCGGCAGGTAACATGGCGGTGCGCGGCTAGTAGGTGAGTGTGAACGAGGGAGTAAAGCAGTACGTGCATGACTGCCGCTGTCCTATCCCATCCGGGGTGATTTATTAGTGACATGTTTCCAGGTAATATAGCTGCGGTGCAGCCACTTACCACAGCAGCTGTAGGTCCCAGTCTTGGCCTTGTGTTGTCTGCGGGCGCGGCTGCAGCAGACAGCAGTGCCAGTGGGGCGTTGCTGACAGCTCGCACGGTCCGGGCCCTGTCTCCACGATTCCACCTCCATTGGTATGGTAATTAGAATCCTTGCGCGCTTACGGCGCAGTGCCTCCGCCGGCCGGCCCGCCCTCTCAGAGCGTCAGAGAGCGGCCGGAACTTTAAACTACTGTATGCCCGAAGTCTGTATGCGTACTAATTGCGTACACAGTACAGACTTCGACGAATCGGCGGGTATCGGGTTTTCACCATTGAAATTCACGGACACTGCTTTTTTCTGCCGGACGCTACGGACGGCAGAGAAAAACAACGCTTTTTTGCAGACTGTCCGTAAATTTACGGACGGTTGGCAACCCTGAAACCTAGTAGGGTTGGAGACTTGCAGTGAATCAAAAGTAGAGCTTACATAGTGATGAATTTGAAGATAGTGAAAGCTTTCAGACTTCGGCAGATTAGCATGTTCTTGCAATTGTTCAAAAGTTTTGAGATTAAGGGTGGAGGCATCCACAACATCAGCTATCCGGAAGAGACCCAACGATGACCAAACACACACCATGGGAGCGGTCAGACTAGATGGTATGGCGGGGTTGTATAGGAAGGAAATCATGGACGAGCGCTTAGAGGTGAGGGCAAAGCGTTTGTAGCAGGAGTCCCATATATGTTTTGTGAAGGCCATAGGTCCTAGTAACAAGGGATGGAATAATGCCGGAGTCTGTTGCCATAACAGGGTATTCGGGTGTATAGGGGCGAGACAAAGTTTTTCTATTTCCACCCATTTGGTGTACGCCAAGTGTGAGGCCCAAAACGGTATTACCCGTAAGTGGGTAGCCCAGTAATAATGCAAAACATTAGGGACTCAGAGACCACCTCTGTCTATGGCGGTAAGCATGACTTGACGTGGGATGCGGTGGCATTTGCCTTGCCATATAAAATAAAAAATGGCCTGCTGTAATCTTTTAAGTTCCGACAGGGGGATACGTACGGGAAGTGTCTCGAAGTAATATAACAGCTTCGGGAGTAGTGACATTTTTACCGCTGCTATTCGACCAAGAAGGGATAAAAACAAGGGCTTCCATTTATGGAGAAGGGCTTTAAGCTCTCTAAAAAGAGGGACAAAGTTTTTAGTGTAGAGAGAGGAGTAGGAAGGGGTTATAGAGACTCCTAAATATTTGAGGGCTTCTGTCGTCCACCTGTAAGAGAAATTGCTTTTAAGTCTGTGAAGATCTGTGTCAGGGATAAGAATGGGTATGGCTTCTGTTTTTGAGGTGTTAACTTTATAGTCAGAGAGGGACCCATATTTCAGAAGGGCAGCTTGTAAATTGGGCAACGTGATGTGGGGATTGGTTAATGTGAGAAGCACATCGTCTGCATATAGGGAGATTTTAAATTCCCTGTCCCGGACCCTAAGCCCCTGGATATCGGGATTCAATCTAATGTGGGCAGCAAGGGGTTCTATACATAGGGCAAAGATCAATGGTGACAAGGGGCATCCCTGCCGTATGCCGTTGAAAATGTTAAATGGAATAGAAGAACAGTGTGGAAGTCTGACCAGAGCTGAGGTAGTTGAATATAAACTACGAATGGCCTGTAGATAAGGACTGGAAATACCGAACTCGTGGAGGGTCTCAAATAAGAACGACCAGTTAATGCGGTCAAAGGCCTTTTCCGCATCAAGGCTTAAGATCACCACCGGTGTTTGGGTGCGATTGGCCAGGTCAATTAAATTTAGAACCCTACGGGTATTGTCCCCACCCTGACGACACGGTATGAAGCCTACTTGGTCCTTGTGGATCAGGGTGGGCAGCCATGTGTTCAGGCGTACAGCAAGGATACGGGTAAAAATCTTTAGGTCGGTGTTTAATAACGAGATTGGCCTGTAACTTTTACAGTCCTGTGGGTCTTTACCTGGCTTGGGAATTACTATGATATGGGAGGTCAGCATAGTGGAGGGAATCGGGGAACCTTGGAGAAATGAGTTAAAAAGGGCCAAAAGGTGAGGGGAAAGTTCTGCTCCAAAGGTCTTATAATATAAATCAGAAAATCCATCCGGGCCAGGGGAACTACCCGTCGGGAGACCCTTAACCACCTCGTTCAGCTCCTCTATGTTAATGGGAGCATTCAGCACATTTAACTGCTTCCGATGAGAGCTTAGGGAGGCAACAAGAGCTCAGATATTCCCGTATTTGGGGTATTGGAGGAGGATGCTGGTCAGGAGGTTTCAAATTATATAATTGAGCATAGTATTCCTGAAAACAGCGAGCAATAGCGGTAGGGTAATCGTGACCACTTCTTCACCTACTATTCAAAAATTGAGTGTAAAATGCAAAA
Organism: Rhinella marina; assembly: GCA_900303285.1. Lineage (NCBI taxonomy): Eukaryota > Metazoa > Chordata > Amphibia > Anura > Bufonidae > Rhinella > Rhinella marina. The sequence continues at coordinate 5,084 of ONZH01014174.1, read as the reverse complement.
AGCCACATTTTTTTCATACGTAAGCACAAAAAGTCAAAAACCCCTATTTTTACAACTTTGTGAAGCCAAAGTTCTGAAGTGCAGGGCTTGATAAATTCTCCCCATTACAATTACATTAGAGAAAAGATGATTAATGAATCATACAATCTCAAAAAGAAACACGTTTGTGTCCTTGCTGCACATTAGCAATTCCTTTCCCGTTTAATATTATTAGGGAATACTAGAACTAATAAGTTAAGACTTTAAATGTGTTCTATCAATTTACTGGCACAGGAAGTAAATAAAGAGAAATAAAAAAAAATAAAAGAATTATTAGAAAATAAAAAAGTGAGAGACAAGAAAGAAAACATGAGTCCAAGCACACAACATAGTGTAACACACCAAAACCAACTGGAGCACTTATAGACCCAAACAGGGGCGTAGCTAAAGGCTCATGGGCCCTGGTGCAAGAGTTCAGCTTGGGCCCCCCTTCCCTTAGTGCTCTGTGTGTCTTCTTATGCGGCACAAGGCTCTTTAGGCCCCCTCAGGCTCCTGGGCCCGGTAGCGACTGCTACCTCTGCACCCCCTATAGCTACGCCCCTGGACCCAAATCAAATCTGTTGACAGATTCAGCCAACTCTAACCCAAATCCAATTTTGAATGATTCACTCATCTCTACTATCTATCTGCAACTAGATCTAGTCAAATAATCAAAATTACAAAAGTTCTGTTGCCTCAAGCACTGCCCCAGGTGATATGTTTACAGACAAAAATGCTAAAAATGTTAATTACATTTCATTCTACTTATTTAGTCACTTTCTGTACTAGGAGGTTACCATATTAGATTAACCTTTTTTATGCATGGTGCCAACGTCCATATTCAAGTCATACATAATGTGTTCTTCATTTGTTATTTACTGTACGTTGGAAAAATCACAGAACATATATGGGAACATGTTAGAACTAGAGATGAGCGAGCACTAAAATGCTCGGGTGCTCGTTATTCGAGACGAACTTTTCCCGATGCTCGGGTGCTCGTTTCGAGTAACGAACCCCATTGAAGTCAATGGGAGACTCGAGCATTTTTTGCAGGGGACCAAGGCTCTGCCTAGGGAAGGCTGGGTGAAAACCTGGAAACATCAGAAAATGAAGGAAACACCACGGAAATGGACAGGAAACAGTAGGGGCAGCATGCATGGATGCCTCTGAGGCTGCCTAATCCCACCATTACCCCAAATTCTCCTGCAACAGCCTGGTGGTTACCCTCATGGCAATTGTGCTCACCCAGACCAAGAAAGGCGAAACACATGCCCATCACATGTTAGGGAAGCACCCAACTAGGTGCAACGAAGGTCCATCACCGCCTGCAGATGACACCACTGCTCATGCTGGCACTGCTATGCTATCCCCCTCCCCACGACGCAGGCATAAGCCTGACACAGCATGGTGACAGCGTAGTGACATCAACAAGTGACCAAGTTAGATTGAGGTAGCAGTCAAATGTCTGTAGGTGAGCCTCCCAAAAATTTGTTTTGGAGTGTCCGAAGTTGACCCTCCTAAAAAATTGTTTAGGAGTGTCTGTAGTTGACCCTTCTGTAAAATATGTTTTTTATTTTTCCTGTTATTAGTTTATGTACAACCCATGGCTGGCATGGTGGCAATATATAGGTTTGCTTCACAGACGGTCCACTGCACCGTTACATTTTCTTCATCATTGCCAATTAATTTTTCACCAACTGTTGTTTGGCAATGATAAAGGGGAAGGTGAATCCACTGCCGAAGAAAACTGTCATCCTCCTACAAGTCTCCACTTGTTCTCAATTGAAAAGGGGATGTTCTTACCGTGGCCTTCCTTATAGTGGCCGCATCTGCGGACGACAGAGGTGGTGTACCTACTGACAGCCTGACCAAGCACAATGGCAGACGGGGAGACACTCCCTCATGTAAAATTGTTTTGGAGTGTCTGCGGTTGACACTCCTGTAAAATAGTTTTCGCATTTTTTTTGTTTTTCCTGTTATTAGTTTATGTACAACCCATGGCTGGCATGGTGGGAATATATAGGGAAGCACCCAACTAGGTGCAACGAAGGTCCATCACCCATGCCCATGCTGGCACTGCTCTCCTATCCCCAGCCACACGATGCAGGCATAAGCCTGACACAGCATGGCGGTGACACCAACAAGTGACCAAGTTAGATGAGGTAGCAGGTGAGCCACCCAAAAATTTAGCCTGACACAGCATGGCGGTGACAACAGAGTGACCGAGTTAGACTGAGGTAGCAGGAGGTGAAGCACGGATCGTAATTCGAAGGAGGAGGAGGAGGGGTTGGAGGAAGAGGCATAGTAAGTCTGAGAAACCGTGACCGAGGTAGGCCCCGCAATCCTCCAAGTGGGTAGCACATGAGCGGCCCCAGGGTCTGGAGGCTGTCTCCTTGAGAAATGCTCAGGGTGGCCGAACGCCAGGCTCGACGGCGGACCCTTTTCGGGTTATCGATTGTCGAAATGTTGGCTTACATCAAGTTTAGTATCTGTTCTTATCAGTTGCTGTGGCTGTTGGTGGTAAAGTGGTGAGCATAGCTGCTTCCCAAGCAGTTGACCCGGGTTCGATTCCCGTCTATCGCATTATGTGGCCCTGCGGAAAAATTGTTTAGAAAGAGGGCCTGTAGGTGGACCTCCGGAAAAATTGTTTGGAGAGAGGGCCTGTAGGTGGACCTCCTGAAAAATTGTTTAGAGAGAGGGCCTGTAGGTGGACCTCCGGAAAAATTGTTTGGAGAGAGGGCCTGTAGGTGGACCTCCGGAAAAATTGTTTAGAGAGAGGACCTGTAGGTGGACCTCCAGAAAAATTGTTTGGAGATAGGGCCTGTAGGTGGACCTCCGGAAAAATTGTTTGGAGAGAGGGCCTGTAGGTGGACCTCCAGAAAAATTATTTAGAGAGAGGGCCTGTAGGTGGACCTCCGGAAAAATTGTTTGAAGAGAGGGCCTTTTGGGGGCACTCCTGAAAAATTGTGGTAAAAGAGTGCCAGTTAGACCTCTAAAAAATGGCGTTTTTTGGGTCAGCGTTAGGCAAAGACCACAAGGAGGAGGAGGAGTAGGAGGAGTAGAGAAGAGGAATCTGATACATAAGTAATGTTAATCTTTAGCTGTTTTCCCCCGGAGGAGATTTGAATTCCGGTGAAATCCAGTCTTTATTAATTTTAATAAGAGTCAGCCTGTCAGCGCTGTCAGTTGACAGGCGTGTACGCTTATCGGTGATGATGCCACCAGCTGCACTGAATACCCGCTCTGACACCTCCAAGATGTACAGCGCCAGTTCAGGCCACGTGTCCAGCTTTGAAACCCAGTAGTTGTATGGAGCAGAGTGATCGCTACGGATGTTGGTATGGTCAGCTAGGTACTCCCTCACCATCTTTCTGTACAGCTCCCCCCTACTCTGCCTAGACTGGGGACAGGTGACAGTGTCTTGCTGGGGTGACATAAAACTGGCAAAGGAAAGCGTTCCCCTGCCAGTGCTGGACAAGCTGCCTGCTCGCCTCCTCTCCCCCGCTACTTGGCCCACAGAACCGTGCCCTCTGCCGCTAGCAGCGTCAGATGGGAAGGATTGTTTCATCTTGTGCACCAGGGCCTGTTGATATTGATTCACTCTCATACTCCTTTCCTCTACAGGGATGAGAGTGGAAAGGTTCTGCTTGTACCGTGGGTCCAGGAGAGTGAACACCCAGTAATCGGTGTTTGAAAAAATGCTTCTAACGCGAGGGTCACGGGATAGGCAGCCTAACATGAAGTCTGCCATGTCCTAACACGCAAGAATTCCCTCTCCTCACTGGCCTGACTCTCCATTTCCTCCTCCTCCTCCAAGTCCTCCTCTTCAGCCCATACACGCTCAAGAGTTAAGGACTGAGCACTGGTACCCTCTTCTGTCTCGCCGACATTCTCCTCCTCTTCCTCCTCATCCTCATCCCCCTCCTCCGATACGCGCTGAGAAACAGACTGGAGGGTGCTCTGGCTATCAAGCGACGTATCTTCCTCCACCATCTCTTGTGACAAGCGCAAAGCATCCGACTTCATGCTGAGCAGTGAGTTTTTCAACAGGCAAAGCAGCGGGATGGTGAGGCTGATAATGGCGGCATCACCGCTGACCATCTGTGTTGACTCCTCAAAGTTGCTCAACACCTGGCAGATATCAGACATCAAAGTCCACTCCTCATTGTAGACTTCAGGAATCTGAGTGACCTGACTACCAGTTCTGGTGGAAGTTGACATCTGGCAGTCTACAATGGCTCTGCACTACTGGTAAACTCTGGATAACATGTTTAATGTCGAATTCCATCTTGTGGGCACGTCGCACAACAGTCGGTGAGCGGGCAGTTGTAGGCGGCGCTGCGCTGCCCTGAGAGTGGCAGCATTTGTGGTCGACTTGCGGAAATGCGCACAGATGCGGCGCACCTTGGTGAGCAAATCAGACAGATTGGAGTATGTCTTTAGGAACCGCTGAACTATTAGATTGAACATGTGGTCCAGGCATGGCACATGTGTCAGTCTGCCGAGTTGCAGAGCCGCCACCAGGTTACGCCCGTTGTCACACACAACCATGCCTGGCTTGAGGTTCAGCGGTGCCAGCCACAGATCGGTCTGCGCCGTGATGCCCTGTAACAGCTCTTGGGCGTTGTGCCTTTTGTCACCTAAGCTCAGCAGTTTGAGCACCGCCTGCTGGCGCTTACCTACGGCACTGCTGCTGCGCCTAGAGCTACTGACTGAAGGTGCCGTGCTCCATGGTTGACTAGCAGAGGCAGCGAGTGACACAGGGGAAGGAGCAGTGGTGTGACCTGCAGGAGGTGAACGGCCTTGGTTCCATTGAGTGGGGTGTTTTTATCACTCATATGCCTGCGCATGCTGGTGGTGGTTAGGCTAGTAGTGGTGGCACCCCTGCTGATCCTGGTGTGGCACAGGTTGCACACCACAGTCCGTCGGTCATCCTCACTTTCTTTAAAGAACCTCCAGACTTGTGAACATCTAGGCCTCGCCACGGGAGCTTCACTACATGAAACAGTTGCTGCTGATGCACCAGCTGTGGCCCTGCTTCTGCCTCTGGCCACACCACTGCCTCT
>ONZH01014173.1:0-55885 GCA_900303285.1 Rhinella marina | reverse complement strand
ATAAGATGCAGTATGCATGTGGCTTTTTTTTGGTGTTTTATTTTTTTTTTTGCGTGGTATCGAGTATCACAATACTTTTTTATGGTATCAAAACCAAACCAAAATTTTGGCATCGTGACAACCCTACTACAGTGGTCACTCAGAGGGAAGGGGCTGTGACGCAGCTCAATGCAGAAAGCACTTCACAGTGAAGCACCACCTCTAGTGCACCTACAGGAGCAGCATATAGTAGAATAAAACTTTATTTTCACACCGTTCCTGATAATAAAAGCTCCACAAATTGTATGTTTGTACTGCTCTCCCCTTCCTCTGCTATCAGAAATGTAGCATGGTAAAACCTGCAGAAAGACTCCCTTTAATACCCTTCTTAATTCACACAGGTTAGACAACTGAACCTTCCAACTGAGGATCAATGCGGGAACTGTACAGTTAGCGCCAATAAATGGATTGTATCCCATCCTAAAGGCTTTCCTGATCTCATAGGATGGCATCCAGTAGATACAGATACAGTTCAGATAAAGATACAGATAAAGATACAGTTCATGCACAGAGCCATCATCCAGCCATGAGCTGAACCCTGTATGCACCCACCTTCATCTTCACTGTCTGAATACTGGTCCTCATGTCCACCTCCATTTTCTTTCACCTGGTTTTCATCAAGTAGTTTCTGTAACTTCTTTTCATAAATGGTCCTGGTGGTAGCTACTCAAAATTAGGGGGGAAAAAAACAAATTAAAAATATTAAAAAAAATTAAAGACATTATATCAAGACTTTGACCTATCCCCTATCCACAAGATAGGGGATAAATATCTGATCAGTGGGGTGATAATAATAGCGCAGGGCTAAGCAACCTCCGGCACTCTAGCTGTTGTGAAACTACAACTCCCAGCATGCACACTTCCTCTACTCTTCTCAGAACTCTCATATAAATGAATGGAGCATGCTGGGAATTGTAGTTTCAGAACAGCTGGAGTGCCAAAGGTTGCTGACCCCTGATATAGCATGTGCACTGTCATTCCCATTCATCTCCATGGGACTGCTGGAGTCAAGCACTGCACTCCAAATATACAAGAAGGGGGTCACAGGACGCCTGTTCTCATGGTCACAGCTGCTGGATCCCCACCAAATGACTCTTTTCCTCCATCCTATGGCTAGAGGATACGTTTATGTATTAGCATAACCCCTTTAAAGGGAACCTGTTATCTCCGAAACACCCCCTGAACTAGAGTAAGTGTTGTATAGTGTAAGTGATGCTGAATCCGAATATGTAATTTTTATCTTCATACTCACTTCCATTCTGACTCTGTGCTCCCACAAACCTGCAGTAAAATGCACTCAGTCCAGGACTCCAGTGCTCATTTTACTGCAAGTTTGTGGAGCACAGCGTGGAATGGAAGTGAGTATGAAGATAAAACGTACATATTCGGATTCAGCATCACTTACACTATAACGCTAACTCTAGTTCAGGGGTGTTTTGGAGATGACAGGTTTTTACCTCCTGTAGCGAAAAAAAAACTGTTAGCAGCTTAATCTTGGTGACGCTAAAGAAGCATTCCTGTAAATAGAAGAAATTGCGTGGTCAGACGCTGAACTCGGCTTGAAGTCAAGGGGGCAGCGGTATGAATGAATGCAAAAAATGCGCGCAAGCGCATCACATTCGGCGATTGGCAGCATCGCTTGCTTCTGCGGCGCATGCGCTGTAGGGACAAGAGCGCCGCAGAAGTCGATGCAGGGAGAAATTGCGCACCGCGCATGCGCGAGAATTGCGCGATCCACGGCAACTGTCATTCAAGTTGACCAGGGTTAGGACTAGCCGCTGCCCCCTTGACTTCAAGCCGAGTCAAGTCAGCGTTCTGACCACGATTAAAAGTTACAGGAATCTCTTCTCCTTATGAAGACCTTCTTTAGCGTCACCCTGGCCACCAGATTAAGGTACTGCTAACAGTTTTTTTTTCGCTACAGGAGGTGACAGGTTCCCTTTAAGGATCTCTTATATCACACAATACCCAAGGCTTTATTTGCTTTTGAGAGCAGATGTTTCAAGCATTGCACACTTGGAAATTGTGTTTCTGCACAATATTCATAAAACATTGACGGCAGAAAAAAAAATAAAAAGGCAATGCGTCTAGATGATAAGAACCTACAGCATTATGCAGTCACGGAAATAAATTCATTACCTTTCTTCTCTAGACAATCTCGCCTAACAGGAACTGATTTTAAATGTTAGGTCTTTATTTATGAACCTGCACTGCATTTCAATTATTGGAGAACACCGCATCAAGGCATGCAGCTTCTTTTTATGTATATTTTATTACGTTAGATTCAGATCTCTCTCCCTACACACACAATATATACAATTATAGCCATGTATAGATTTTTTTTTCCTGTTCTACAAAATTACCATGAGGTACAGCTTATCTCTAACCGATGCTATTACACCTATGTGACTAGAAAGCCTCAATCAATATAATGGATCCATGCTCGGTTACTGTCTATGATCTACAGGGAAGGATTTTCCCTCATGCTGAGTAGTCATTGCGTACTGCCTGACTTCCTGTGCACTGCTCCGACACTCCCTCACACATGGCAGTTCAGTAAAATATGATATGCATACGTAAGATGGGTCCTGGGTTGACCCCATGTTTCTTCAGCTGCTCCTTTAGCTCACTGTCACTCAAGCTTTTTAAGTCCATCTTGTCACTGCTCTTTTCCTCGTGGTCCCAAACAGGCAGGAGCTGAGAAAGGAAATAGGAACTGTGTTAGCAGGGAATCGGTTGGAGTCTGCAATACATGCTAAGTGGCGCAATAAAGATTAATGCTCCTGTACGCTTTTGATTCAATGACGGGAGGGGCTGAATTGTAACCCTTTTGTTGCTACATTGTCTGTCTAATAAAAGCAGGCAACACCTAGGAAACACCAAATTTTACTTGAAACAACTTGTCTTGCACATGGCCTGGAAAGACATACTGTCCCTATGTTACTGTAATTTTCTTATGGTAGCCTTACGCAACATACCAGTCACGTAAAACTACTAGTTCATTACTGGGGCATTATAAATTATTTTCTGCCGATATTGTGGTGTAAAAAATAAAAAAAACCCTGTAAATTGTGGTACACGCCATATTTAAACTTTTCATAACTGGTGAAAAAAGTGAGCAGAACTTAGGAGAAGGTGCACAGCCTCAGATTACTATAATTTACTCCTGGTATAAATGGGAGTTCAAATACATGCCTGCTCATTGCCGGTCTACATTTGTATTTCAAAACTGTGGCTAATGTTATGCAGTGTTGAAGCCATATTCCCATCTTGGACATTATAGTATATCCACAGGGTATGTCATAAATGTCCTGTAGGTGTTACTGTGTAGGTGGTTACTGTGAATGGAGACATCAAGCATAACCAAGGCATTTTCCAGCATTTCAAATTTGTATGCAAATGCTTTACATGCCGTAACATTTACTAGCAGTTCCTAACACACAGTAGCAGAGAATCCTTTGTAAGCCTGTTTCACATGCAGTCACATGGCCATTCTCCTGGTGTAGATCTTCTAATTGTGTGACACCCTGTACACATTGTTATCTCCACTCTACCCCTGGCTTTCCCCTTCTCATTCTGATTCAGGAGGGATTTGTTTCACATTGCTAGGCAGCAAATCATGCAGAATCAGTGAGGCAAAAGCTGAGCAGACACAGAGCCAATTACAGCACTGTCATAACTTATAGTAGAGGGCCATGCAAGCAAAGGCATTCATCTGTTAAGAATTCAGACATGTATTTTAGAAGCTTGAAACCCCTTTAAAGGGTTTATCCCATGACTAATGTAAACAAAAGAAAATCAGACATCATATAGTACATGATGGTACCTTTCTAACAAATCTAGAACCAGCCCTGTACCTCACATGGATCAAGAGATATCCATACTCATTGCTCTGCTAGATTTATAATCAAGCTGACAGCTCAAGAGGAGTGTCTTTTCTGCTGCAGTAAAAGGGGGCGTGTCTCAGCTCTCCCTATCACAGCTCAGGAGGCACTTGAAGGATGAAACTGAGCATGTGCATCCTTCTCAGTGAGCAGGACAAAGAAATAAGAAACAAAACAGCAGGTGGCGCTATAACAGATACACATTTGTGGGTGTCTCGGCCCTAGGTGGCTTCAATGCGTTTCTACAACCATACAGTGTGTCATCAGGGAGACCTAACCACACACTCAAGTCTTAAAAAATGTTACAGTTTCCTAGCAGCATCCAGTGGCCCAATCTTTCAAGAGCAAGCGCCTGCAAAACTAATGGATCTTGAACAAAGTTACAATTCTAGCAGCCTAGCACGGCCTCTCTCTTTCAGAGGCAGCGCTACCAGCACTTGTGCGGCCGTAAGCCCAGGTGTTTATACAATATAGCTCCGCCCCCTCCACCCGCTGGTCCCACCCCCTAATACCGCAGCCCCGATGGGGAAAGGTGTGTCGGGATCAAAGGCACTCCTCATCAGGCACCAAGGAATTGTCTAGCAAAGGAGGGGGGAGAAACACATTGGCCCTGATTTATCACACCTTCACTCCAGAATTCTGTCTTCAAAAAGTCGCACGATAGGGCTTTTGCGACTTTTTTGCGCATTTTTTTGCGACTTTTTGCATGTGTACACAACTCACTCCAGTTTGTAATATGGGTGGAAAAGTGGGTGTGGTTAGCCATGTTAATGAGTTTCACTCCAGATTTATCATTGCGACTTTTTAAAAAAAGTCGCAAAATAGTCGCAATCTCACTCCAGGAGGAGGGTGGAGTAGGAAAAGTGGAGTAGCTTCTCTAGACAGAAGTGTTAGGTTTAAGGACAAGCCACATTTATCAAACAACCTGTGACGTTTGATAAATGTGGCAGAAAGTACTCCAACACAGACTGAAGCAAAACTGACTTCAAATATTTTCCTAATGATAAATTCCCCCCATTGAGCCTAGGGCCGAGACACCACAAATGGATACACTGTTTGAGCACAATTGATAGGTGTCTTGAAAACAGCAATTAGAGCCTAGGTCTGATACACTGCTTGAGCACAACTGATTGGTGTTTAGTATGTAGAGTTTTATTGCTAAACCTCTACCCTTCTTTTATCGTAATTATCCCAAACAGATCCGTTCTGATTTCCATTGAAAGTTCCATAGGGAACGGATCCGTTTGCTATTGTGCATTAGCAAACGGATCCGTTCCCATTGACTTGCATTGGAGTGGAGACGGATCCGCCTCCATTCCGCTCGGTCAAGCGGACACCAAAACGCTGCATGCAGCGTTTTGGTGTCCGCATCCAGAGCGGAATGGAGGCGGAACGGAGGCAAACTGATGCATTCTGAACGGATCCTTATCCATTCAGAATGCATTAGGGGCAAACGGTTCCATTCAGGACCGTTTGTGAGATCCTGGGACGGATCTCACAAACGGATCCTGCTGACACAGGTGTGAAAGTAGCCTAAGACAGATAGTAATACCTCATAAATGACCACATTTTAGAAACTACATCCCTCATATTATTTCAAAACTGACATTACAAACTTTGTTAACCCTTTAGGTGTTCCACAACAATTAATGGAAAATGGAGGTGAAATTTCAAAATTTCATTTTTATGCAGATTTTTTATGTTAATCAATGTTTTTCTTGCAACACAGCAAGGGTTAACAGCAAACTAAACCTCAATATACATTACCATTACATTCTGCAGTTTACAGAAATACCCCATATGTGGCGGTAAACTGTTCTATGGGCACGTGGCAGTGGTCAATACGAAAGGAGCCCCATATGGATTTTGGGGGCAGATTTTGCTAGAATGGTTTTTAGGCATCATTTTGTAACTGAGAGACCCTGACGTACCCCTACAGTGGAAACCCTCAAAAAGTGACCCCATTAGGGGACTGAGCACTTTGACCCCCTAAGCGTTTTACGGAATTTGGAAACACTCAGCTGTGAAAATGAAAAGTTTCATTTGTTCTAATAAAATGTTGCTTTAGCCCCAAATTTTTCATTTTCACAAGGGGTAACAGGAGAAAAGCACCCCATAATTTGTTACCCATTTTCTCCTGAATACGGCAACACCCCATATGTGGTGGTAAACTGCTGTGGGGGCACATGGCAGGACTCAGAACAGAAGGTTTTTATTTTTTAAGTGATTGTCTTATGTGGGGGCTAATTTTTTGCGGGATGAGGTGACGTTTTCATTGGTACCATTTTGTGGTATATAAGACTTTTTGATTGCTTTGTGTTACACCACAAAGCAATCAAAAACATGACCACTTCTCTCTCATCACTCAAGAAATCAGCAGGGATTTCAGGGCTCAGATCCCAAAACGTTTGATGTCTCTATGGTATATCAAAAGTTTTTTTTTGAAAACTCACTCCTTAAAGGGGTTATTATGGGGTGAGACTACATTATGCCCCCTTCATGTGCCAGGCCCCTCACAGTGATTATACTTACCTCGGTCCCCGTGCCGCTCCTTGTCCCCGTACTGCTTCTCCCTGTGCAGGAATGAAAACCTCCGGTGACGGAGGGGGGGGATGGTGAGCAGCCAATGGAAGGAGGGGACGGGCCTCCCTAGTGTCACCAGTTTCCAGACATTTATTTCAAGTCAGAGTAGCTGTTTTTTGTGAGACGTAGTTTTTAATGGGGATGCATAATTTAGTTTATTTTCTTAGATTTTTTTTGTTGGGTGGGGGAAGCAAAAAATACCAGCAATGCTGCCATTTTTGTGCTTTTTTCTGTTAACTTAATTGTCCAGGTAGGTAAAAGAAAATCATCCAAAGTCTCCTCCTTCTTTCAAGTTGATAAGATGCTGCATTTATTAGAGGTTAAAAGGGTTTCCCAGAAGTAAAAAAACAACAGATTCCAACACAGGGGCATGTGACTGCTGCAGTCAATCACCAGTGACTACAGCCAGAGATTTGCCAGACCATAGATCATGGTGGGGAAATCCGACAGGGTTCGTACTGGAGTAATAGGGGTATCTGTGAGTGGAGTACTGCTTTTTGCACAGCACCCTCAGCAGTTCAGACCATATATATTTCTGCCAGCATCCCTTTTCAGCAGGTGGGATGGAAAGTTCTGGCCTTCTATAAATCCTGGCCATTACAGCAGGAGCCTGCTTGCCAATCACAGCCTGGCTCCTATGGTTGACTGGTACAACTTCTGTGCTGCCTTTATGCAAGGCAGTCTATGGAGTACAGATGCCTTAAAGGGGTTGTCTTACTTCATCAAGTGGCATTTATCATGTAGAAAAGGTTAATACAAGACACTTACTAATATATTATGATTGTCCATATCGCTTCCTTTGCTGGCTAGATTCATGTTTCCATCACATTATACACAGCTCGTTTCCATGGTTATGACCCCCCTGCAATCCAACAATGTTGGTCATACTTGAACACAGCCTATATGCGCTCCCACGATCCTAGCCAGGCCGGAGATTTTTCCTATAGTGTGCAAGCACGGCCACCAATAATGGATTGCAGGGTGGTCTGTAACCATCCGTTCACATGAATGGAGCTTAGCCCCGCCCAGGCCAGTGATACTAGTCGTGACGTCACTGGCCTGCGGTAAACACAGAGAAGGCCGCGGCGCTCCTGCAGCGCCGCTGCCTTCTCAAACAGCTGATCGGCAGGGGTCCCGGGTGTCGGACCCCCGCCGATCAGATGCTGATGATCTATCCAGAGGATAGATCATCAGTTTGAAAAAACGACAGAACCCCTTTAATGATAATACAACCGGATCCGTTCAGAACGGATGCAGATGGTTGTATTATCAGTAACGGAAGCGGTTTTGCTGAACTCTGCCGGATCCAGCAAAAACACTAGTGTGAAAGTAGCCTAAAGGGTTTTTCCGGGATTTTGATGCTGGACAGCTCATCATCATTGGTATCACATTCATTGGTCACACGGCCTAGGCACAGCCTATACAATGTACAGCACTGTGCTTGGTGAGCACAGAGAAGACTGCAGCGCTACTGCAGGATAGGTCATCAGTACAAAAGTCTCAAAAAAACCTTTAATGGGAGTCTTTCACCTGTTTTTCACCTATATAACTAACAGCAGTGCCCCACAGAAGATTGCAGACACATCCCAGACATACCTGTGTGCACTGTGTGTCTGTATTCCATGTCCAGGAAAAGCACTTTTATTCTGCAGGAAAACAGCTCCCAAGTGCCCGGCTGAAAGTGAAACTAAAATCAGCTTTCTCTCCCAACTCGATTTCTAACAGCTATATCTTCTGATATACTGGATGTAATGCTTTGGTATCATTTGAAAGCTTGGGATGCCAGCTTTCAAAAAAGGTCAGAACCATTTTTTTTAATCTACTACCAATCCCAAGATATGAGCAGCCCTCCCCCCTCTTCAGTCTGGTTTGCAGCAGAGCCGGGCACTTGGGAGCTGTTTTCCTGCAGAACAAAAGTGCTTTTCCTGGACATGTAATACAGACACACAGTGCACACAGGTATGTCTGGGATGTGTCTGCAATCTTCTGTGGGGCAGTGCTCTTAGTTATATAGGTGAAAAAACAGGTAAACTCCCTTTAATTGGGACCAGTAGCAGACTAAATGTAACATAGGCTGTTCACAAAACTCGCCCCCGCCACCACATTTACCATTTGGGTCCATTTACATGGTGTGGTCAAATCACAGTTTACTGCAACAATAAATGCAGCAATTTTAACAAAACCCTGGCAAATCCTCAGTACTTGATGATTTTACAAATACGCAAAAAAAAAAAAAAAAAGTGACCTAAGTATTTTATTTGTATTATTCATTTCAATACAGAAGAGACCTGCTACAAACACGTACATACACTAGTAGACTGTAAGCTCTCGCGGGCGGTGTACCAGTCTGTTAATAAATCCATGACTATTGTACTTGTGTTTTTATATTACTTATATACATCTTGCCCCATGGAAATAAGGTGCGTTCAGATTATTTTTAATATACCATCCTAAACCAGCAAGCTATATTAGGATAGGAATGGGTGACTTTTTATCCCAGAGATGGGAGTGCTGCGAACCATCGGAGCCGTTGTCCAAAATAATTAAAAATCTTAGACAGTTATAATTAAAAATTCCAAACTGGCCCTAAAATGACTTAAAATAAAATATATATATATATATCTTCCATACTCACCCCTTTCTCCAGCGCTGGTCTGTTTGTCCTGCAGCGGTGACGTGTCGGTACATGTTATGCGACTGCTGGCGCCAACCACTTTCCTCAGCGGTCTACTGCTGGAGGAGTCTGGGCATGTGGAGCCAGTAGCATCCCTTACAGCACTGTCTGCTGCTGCCCCACATGTAAAGACACTGCAGATTCTGCACAGACTTTTCTGACCCAACATGAATCCTTGAGCAGGTTTCCAGAATACACATTTGTCCACTCATTACTACTGAGTTTACCTCTCCCAGCTGACTGAAGCTGTGCCTGGTGTTCTGCTCTGTTACTGGGGTGACTCCAGTGCACTTAAATGGAGGGTGAAGCTCTTCAGATGGCAAGGCAGCAGCACTAAATCAGCGAGGAGATTAACAACTATAGAGTGTGAGGGGCATCTATGGTCCAGTCTACCAGACTTCCCTCAGAGCCGCAGCGCCACCTCATGGTAACAGGGGATATTGCAGCTGTGGAGGGCTACAATTTAGCAGTGCTGTTCTGCCGTTTCATATCCTTTTAATGACTACATATGTCATATGTGCAGGATTAGTGTATGGCAGGTTAGGTGGCCATGTGCCCCCCAAATCATAATCCACCACTTGGGGTCATTGGATATCTGTAGTCAGGTAGGAAAATGTTATGTCTATATGCATTATATATCTGCATAGTTAGGAGAAGAGTAGACGGAGCATAGTATGGCTGCAGCATGGAGAGGGGAGAACTAGTGAGAGCATAGAGGGAACTATAAGGCCCCTTTCACACGAGCGTGATGGATTAGGTCCGGATGCGTTCAGGAAAACTCGCACCATTTTGCAAGCAAGTTCAGTCAGTTTTGTCTGTGATTGCGTTCAGTTTTTTCAGAGCAGGTGCAATGCGTTTTTTTGCGTTTTTCACGCGTGTGATAAAAACTGAAGGTTAACAAACAACATCTCTTAGCAACCATCAGTGAAAAACGCATTGCACCCGCACTTGCTTCAGGATGCAATGCGTTTTTCACTGAAGCCCCATTCACTTCTATGGGGCCAGGGCTGCGTGAAAAACGCAGAATATAGAACATGCTGCAGTTTTTCACGCAACGCAGAAGAGATGCGTGAAAAAAAAAACGCTTATGTACACAGACCCATTGAAATGAATGGGTCAGTATTCAGTGCGGGTGCTATGCGTTCACGTCACGCATTGCACCCGCGCAGAAAACTCGCTCGTGTGAAAGGGGCCTAAGGAAGAGTGTGTGGCAGAAGATGACTACATTCTATGTGTAGCATATCGCCCAACTTTTGAAAATTGCAAAGAAAGACAATATGTGCGGTGCCACTCCTCTAACTGTGCCCAAAGCCCAAAACTATACACACCCAGTCTCCTTAATGCCCCCACATAGTAATTATCCCCGTTTGTGTCACCACACAGTAGTTATGCCAATACTGTGCCCCCTTCACAGTAGTAATGCCCACATGTGCCCCCTTCACAGTAGTAATGCATACTTACCAACATTTGAGTTGATACAATTGGGGCATATAAGACCCGCCAGAAACAACTATTTGTGGGTGCAGTTTGTTTTAGCCCCAACCAGTTTCGGCCCGGAACAGCGCAAATTTGCTGGGACTGTCTCTGAAAATCAGGGGCAGTCTTGGCAAATTAGGGACAGTTGGCAGCTATGGTTATGCTACATAAGTGCCACCTTTATAAATCCATGACTATTGTACTTGTGTTGCTAGATCTGGGATCTAGATTGTACTTGTCCTGCTAGATCTGGGATGGTTGTAGACTGGTACTTACCATACTAGGTCCACTTCTTCCTCTGCAGCACAGTATGAGGAGTAGCTGGTCAGAGGTTCATGGCAGGTTGTACTGACCTAATAGCACCCTCTGAACCCTCCATGTACGAGTCACTGGGGATAACACACAGATCAACCTGAGCCCCAATACTATAAGATTCTGTTGTCCATTATATCTGACATGGGAAATATTGCAGATGAATGGGGGCCTCATCAGGTAAGAGATCAAGATATGCACTACGCTTTTCTTTATAAATGCAAATCATGAAGCAATTATGAAAATTAGTCGTAAAGGGGTTGGAGACTTTATGGATACTGTTGATGAATGTGTATGTAAGATGTGTTAGAATGGTGGAGGCCCAGTGATGTGTCTGGTCACGTCAGTGGCCACCTTATGGACAGGACCTCTATTCGAAGAGCACCGAAGATTTGCTGAACAAGGGGACATGGTATATAAAACATAGCAAACATCACAGAATATCAACAAAGGTGCCATATAGTCATCTTACGTGCACATTAGCCAACCTCTAACTAGTTGTGGACCAATATATGTCCAGCTGGTCCCATTTAACTCTACAAGAACATCTGTGCAGAGATAGTAGCTTCACAGATATTGTGCAACTGCAGAAGTAGGGAGCCTGTCAGTCGGGCTTCCCATAGAGAAGTTGATAATTATGTATTACTAGCAGAAAGACCCGGCTTCGCCTGGTATATTTCATCTATTTATTTAATGTTTCTGTGTGTCGTTGCAGAGAGAAAGTCAATGCAGCTGACAGAAATTGATTTTTACCTTCATTTTTTCAATCCCTATTGGCTGCGGAGTGGGAGGGGGTGTGGTTTAATGGGACATGGGGGGGGTTAAGTCCTTCATTTCAGGGTGGCCTGAATTATAGGTTAATGCCATGGTAATTTGAGGAAACACAATGGGTAGCAGTGGAAGAAAACATTGCTTTGCGCGGGTATATTTAATCTATTTCATTTAACCCCTTCACGCCCAGCGCCGTACATGTACGGCGCTGGGGCGATGCGGGCACATGGCGCCCGCTCGCGGGTGTGGCCGGCGTCATGGCCGGCAAGTCTCTGCTGTTTCTAAAAGCAGAGACTTGCCGCTACCTACTGTGTCGGCGGCGTCTTCCGGGGTGACTAGATGCCGTGATCACACGTGATCACGGCATCTAGTTGCGTCTAAAGTTGCGTGTGGCCAATCGGGGTGTCTGTACACCATATGAAAACTGTAATCCTCGCTGGTGAAGATTACAGTTTTCAAAGTGCAATTCTTATTCTGGCCACTAGATGGCAGGCCAGGATAAGAAATGAGCAACTCATGGATTTCTGAGTCTATAAAATCCATAATTGCTCATAAAGAAAAAAAAAAAGCCACAATATATAAGCCCATATTTGAGCTTTCTAATAGTAAAAAAAAATAAAAAAAAATGTTAAAAAATATATAAAAAATAAAAAAGATGTAAAAGTTCAAATCACCCCCCTTTCCGTATAAGTAAAAAATAAATACCTAAATAACAATAAATATAGACATCATGGGTATCACCGTGACCGAAAACGCCCGTACTTTTAAAATATAAAAAAAAAAATTCCAATACGGCGAATTGTGTGCCGGAAAAAAGCGTCCAAATGGCGATTTGCCGTTTTTTGTCGCTTTTTTTTCTAAAAAAAATTAAATAAAAACTGATCAAAAAGTCATACACACCCCAGATGGTATCAATAAAAACTTCAGATCGTCCCGCAAAAAATGAGCCCCCATACAGCTCTGTACACATAAATACCAAAAAGTTATAGGGGTCAAGATATGACAAGGAAAAAAAAAAAAAAAAAAAAAAAAGGGCAACTTTCTAATTATTTTAATCACTATGAAAACGCAGGAAAAACTATACATATTAGGTATTGCCGGATTCATACTGACCAGTAGAATGAAAGTAACGGATCAGTTTTAATGCACATCGAACGCTGTAAATAAGAAACCCGTAGAACTGTAGCGGAATAGCGTTTTCTTTGCAATTTCACCCGGTTTGGAATTTTTTTCCCGCTTCCCACTACACCGTATGCAATATTAAATGGTGCCGTTGGAAAGTACAACTTGTCCCGCAAAAAACAAGCCCTCATACAGCTATGTGAACAGAAAAATAAAAGAGTTATGGCTGTTTGAAGGCAGGGAGCGCAAAACGAAAATGCAGAACCGAAAAAAGCTCCGGGGGTGAAGGGGTTAATATTTCTGTGTGTCGTTGCAGAGAGAAAGTCATCCTCCCTCCCATCCCTGCAGCTGACAGATGTTGATTTTTACCTTCAATTGTTCAATCTCCATTGGCTGTGGAGTGGGAGGGGTCATGGCCTGACTGAGTCGGGGGCGTGACGTTGCAAGACCTGGGACGGGGTTTTAAGTCCTTCTTTTGATGGTGGCCAGAATTACAGGTCGATGCCATGGTAATTTATGAGGACACGCCATGGGTAACAGTGGAAGAAAACATTGCTTTGCACGGGTATATTTAATCTATTTTATTTAATGTTTCTGTATGTTGTTGCAGAAAGAAATCCAACTTCCCTCCCGCCCCTGCAGCTGACAGAAGTTGATTTTTACCTTCATTTTTTCAATCCCCGTTGGCTGCGGAGTGGGAGGGGGCGTGGCCTGACAGAGTCGGAGCGTGGTTTCGCGAGATCTGGGGCGGGGGTCAGAGTGGCATGAATTACAGGTCGATGACATGGTAATTTATTGGGACCCGCAATGGGTAGCAGTGGAAAAAAACATCTTTTATTAGTACTGAATGGTCGTCTAAGATTAGTCAATTTCATCTACGATTTTTGTGTGTCGTTGCAGAGAGAAATTCACCCTCCAACCCCTGCAGCTGATTTTTTTCAATCCCGGTTGCCTGCGGAGTGGGAAGGGGCGTGGCCTGGCAGAGTTGGGGGTGTGGATTATCAAGATGCTTCGAACGGTTGTAGTCTGAAATTAGTCTATTTCATCTAAAATTTTGTGCGTCATTGCAGAGAGAAATTCACCCTCCCACCCCTGCAGCTGACAGAAGTTTATTTTTCCCTTCATACTTTCAATCCCTGTTGGCTGCGGAGTGGGAGGGGGCGTGGCCTTACAGAGTCAGGGCGTGGCTTAGCAAAGCGCTTCGCATAGGTGCATTTAATCTATTTCATTTAATGTTTCTGTGTGTCGTTGCAGAATGGCTGCAGAGTGGGAGGGGCGTGGTCTGACAGAGTTGGGGGCGTGACTTAGCAAGACGATTCGAACAGTTGTAGTCTATAATTAGTCTATTTTATCTAAAATTTTTGTGTGTCGTTGCAGAGAGAAATTCACCCTCCCACCCCTGCAGCAAACAGAAGTTTATTTTTACCTTTATTTTTTCAATCCCCGTTGGCTGCGGAGTGGGAGGGGGCGTAACCTGACAGAGTCGGGGGCGTGGATTAGCAAGACGCTTCACATGGGTGGATTTAATCTATTTTATTTAATGTTTGTGTGTGTTGTTGCAGAAAGAAAGTCAACCTCCCACCCATCCCTGCAGCTGACAGAAGTTGATTTTTACCTTTATTTTTTCAAGCCCTGTTGGCTGCGGAGTGGGAGGGGGCGTGGCCTTACAGAGTCAGGGCGTGGCTTAGCAAAGCGCTTCGCATAGGTGCATTTAATCTATTTCATTTAATGTTTCTGTGTGTCGTTGCAGAATGGCTGCGGAGTGAGAGGGGGCGTGACCTGACAGAGTCGGGGGCGTGGATTAGCAAGACGCTTCACATGGGTGGATTTAATCTATTTTATTTAATGTTTGTGTGTGTTGTTGCAGAAAGAAAGTCAACCTCCCACCCATCCCTGCAGCTGACAGAAGTTGATTTGTACCTTTATTTTTTCAATCTCTGTTGGCTGCGGAGTGAAAGGGGGTGTGGCCTGACAGTTGGGGGTGTGGCTTAGTGAGATCTGGGGCGGGGGTTTTAAGTACTTCTTTTAGGGTGGCCTGAATTAAAGGTCAATACCATGCTTATTTATGAGCCCACGCAATAGGCAGCAGTGGAGGAAAACATCTTTTATTACTACTGAACTGTAGTAATAGAAAAACACACAAGTTATATTTATGGTAACCGGAATACCTTTAACAGTGTCAGTGAATAGAAATGGATGAGATCCTCAGCTGCTGATAATTACCTGGTTGTTATGGAAACCTGCCCTCCCTGTGTGTGCCTTTGCAGAGAATGGCAGTTGGAGTTTAAAACCAAAGTTCCCAGTTGTAATGTTGGCTAATGGAGATCATATTTTGGGAATATCTCAGGAACGGTATGTCCTAGAGAGATGAGACCTGGTCTAAAACCTTCCCGGACACCTGATGTACCTGTCTGCCGAATTTGGTGAAAATCGGTCCAGTAGTTTGGTCGCGCATAGAGAACAGACAGACAGACAGAAACTAATTTTTATATTATTAAGAGATAATTAATTGATATCCCTTAAATTAAATTATATATCATTAAAGGTTATATTAATTGATAGGGGTAATGCCAGGCCTGCGCATGCGTATAGTTTTTATTGATGCCGCTAGTGTGGTTATCCCACTTGCGCCATCATGTGACATGATGCCTATCATGTGATATAGATCTCGCATGAGTTTTACCATGATTCCTGGTTTACATCACGTGACTTCATGTGCGATCACGTGAACAGCGGTTGCGTGATCTTCTATGTTACGCCTATACAGCCCCGTGGGATTTTCTATTCAGATGTATGTGGACATTTAATTATGTCTTTGTTGCAATGTGTGCAAGGTTCATGTGGGTATATAATGTGTCCCCCTTGGTGATGACGCCACCCTCAGACGAAGGTTCGCCGAAACGCGCTTCGGGTTTGGCGCCATACCGCAGGTGACACACAACAGTCGTCAGGGCCAGCAATATTGTAGTCCAGAACAAAATACCGCCCTAGTAGAACCAGATACCACAGTTCAGGAGGGCATTAATGCCAAGAGCATCAGATTTTTATGTACCAGGCTGGTGGCCATGAAGAGGGTCCGAGTGGCCCCCTGGGCATTGGCCCACTGGGAAATTTCCTTGTAGGGTCTATGGCCAATCCACCGCTGTTGTCCGTGCCTTCTTCAACACTGTATAAAGTGCACTCAATGAGCACTGTGTATACAGATCAGTAAGCTCTGGTCCTTTCGATTAGTATGTGATTGCTGCATGCTAGGTCAATGCACAAGCTGATGGGTTGCATGCAATGGTCTTTGTCAGGCTGAAACCCGCACTTATGCTGTAAGGGGACCAGATCCCATTATAGTAAATTGGGTCTGGCAGTGAGTGCCAGTATCCGGGTAGGCCAGATCCAGAGAACTCTGGTAGTCCGTTCTGTGCCAAAACAGCCTGCCGGATCAGTTAAATGGAGGTGTGCACCTACTCTATTAAAGAATAATTCAGAGGCTCTTGGGTATATCCATACCTCTCATCCGTCTCAGATTTTGACAGCTGTCATGCTGTCCCAAGACATCCGGGGATTAGGGTGGCCAGACGTCCGGTTTTAGACCGGACAGTCCAGTTTTTAAACTCCTGGTCCTCCGTCCGGCGCAAGGCCAGGAAGGACGGCCAGAAGTCCGCCTTTCAGGGCCGGCCTTTGGGGTGTGCGACCCGTGCGGTTGCACAGGGCGCTTCACTCCCGGCCAGTTAAGGGGGCGCCCTGCCAGAGCGCCCCCTTAATGGCCCGGCCTGCTGCCTGTCTTCCCTGCCGGCGTGCACTATGACCTGACGCTGCGTCAGGTCATAGTGTGCGCCGGCAGGAAAGACAGTGGAGCAGGGAACCTGATGGCAGCGCAGAACAGGTAAGTATGTTTTTTTAAAGTGGCTGGGTGGGGCTGATCTGAGGTCTGAGGGGGGGGGCACAAGACCCTGATCTGAGGTCTGATGGGGACACATTGGGTTGATCTGAGGTCTGATGTGGGCACAGACGCTGACCTGAGTCTGATGGGACACTGATCTGATGGGGACACATGATCTGAGGTCTGATGGGGACACATGGGCACAAGACGCTGACCTGAGTTGATCTGAGGTCTGATGGGGCACAAGACGCTGACCTGAGGTCTGATGGGGGGGCACAAGACAAGACGCTGACCTGAGTCTGATGGGGGGGCACAAGGGACCTGACCTGAGGTCTGATGTGGGGCACAAGACGCTGACCTGAGGTCGTGAGGATGAGCTGATCTGATGGGGCACAGAGACGCTGACCTGAGGTCTGATGGGGGCACAAGAACGCTGACCTGAGGTGACCTGATGATGGGGCACAAAGACCGCTGATGACCTGAGGTCTGATGGGGGGCACAAGACGCTGACGGTCTGAGGACCAGAGTCTGATGGGGGGGGGGGCAGCACAAGACGCTGACCTGAGGTCTGATGGGGGGCTGACAAGACGGCTGATCTGAGGTCTGATGGGGGCACAAGACGCTGATCTGAGGTCTGATGGGGGCACAGTGCTGATCTGAGGTCTGATTGGGGCACAAGATTGATGCATCTGAGGTCTGATGGGGCACAAGACGCTGATCTGAGATCTGATGGGGCACATGTGTTGATCTGAGGTCTGATGGGGCACATCTAGATCTGGGCGTGAGATCTGACTGATCTGAGGTTCTGATGGGGGCACAAGACGCTGATCTGAGTCTGATGGGGCACATTGTACGGACTGCACTTATGAAGGCACTGAAGGGGGCACTAATTTTTTTTTATACTGCATACACATTTTGGGCACACACACTATTATTGTGGGGGGCACCCTGTCACGCTATCAGCTTAGCACAGTTATTTTTGGGGAACATTTTGGTTACACTTTAGTAGCGAAGCTATTTTTTTTAGAGCACTGTGTGCCAATAATTACTAAAGGAAGTACTATCTGTGGAGCACAGTGTCTGGGTATTGGGGGTGGCAGGATGGAGTGTTCAAGAAGGTGGGAGAATGATGGAAAAGTAGGAAACTAAGATGTCTGTCTGTCAAATTCCGCAGAGAGAAGAGATGGCTGAAAGAAATCATCATGGCGGTCTGGTCTGGATGGAGAAGATTGAGGACACAGAATGGGGCGCTGTATTAGGCTACTTTCACATCTGAGTTAGTGATTCTGGCAGGCTGTTCCAGCAGAGAACAGCCTGCTGGAATTCACTGACTCTGGCACTGCTGGATACAGAATGCCCGCCGGCCAGTAAAACGGCAGCGGTAAAGCCGGCCCATTAGGGCAGTGTGTAATTGTGAACAGAAGAACCCTTGCCCTTGCCGGGCTGCCTGGGTGAAATTAAGGGTACATCTGGGTTCAACTCTGAACCCTGACAACCCCTTTAAGGTTTTCCTCTTTTTTTTTTTTTGCCGGGCACTTACTTGGAGAGGGGCGTGGTTTAGCAGGTTGGGGGTGTGGCCTAAAATGTCCTCCTTTTTGGGATGAAGCAGATGGCCACCCTACTGGGGATGCAGATACAGTTGAATGCAAAGGTTCTCTGCTCCACCATTCCCATGCTGGTGCTCTCCCCAGCAGCAGGTGCGATGTAGTGATATCATTGAGCCTATTGAGCTGCGAAAAACCGGGGAATCAGCCCATTCTCTCCTCCTCAGGTCAACAGGCATGATGACATCGCTGCATTGCACATGGTGCTGGGGAGAGCTTGATGTTGTCCATTTAATCAGGGGAACGGGGTTAGGTGCGTATTACTTTTTTTAAAATTTATTTTATTATTCACTACTGTAGGGCAGCATTACGGGTCCATTCTACATTGTGGAGGCAGTAAGGGGACACAACTACTGTAGGGAGAACAAAGAGGGCATAATTACTGTGTGGGGGCAGTAAGGGGACTGGGCATGTATAAATAAGCACTGCGTGGAGTTAGAGGTGTAGCTTAGTGTAAAAACAAATTTGCTGTGATACTCTATGGCGATATTGTCGATCCTTGGGCTTTTCACAAGTTTGCAATTTATGGTTGATTCCTTCTTTCCCTCCGATATGATTCCCCTTAATGCCGAGTACATTTCCCATCATGTACCTGGCTTTGCATAGACAGAGGGGGCAGAGTTTGATCACACTGTGCTTGCTCTGCTCTAAGGTCAGCCAGGGTTAGATTAGTGACACACAGTGGAACCTGTAATAGGCAGTGGGTGTGGAACCACTGTGCCAACCATGAGTGTATTGAGAACTTAAACCTTACACGCCCAGCGCCGTACATGTACGGCGCTGGGGCGATGCAGGCACATGGCGCCCGCTAGCAAGTGCGACGGGCGTCATGGCCGGCAAGTCTCTGCTGTTTCTAACAGCAGAGACTTGCTGCTACTTACCTTATCGGCGGCGTCTTCCTGTGACTTTAGATGCCTTGATCACATGTGATCACGGTATCTAGTTGCGTCTGAACCCGGAAGCGAACGCTTCCGGGTGGTGTACAGATGCCCCGAGTGGCCAATCGGGGTGTCTGTACACCATATGAAAACTGTAATCCTCGCTGGTGAGGATTACAGTTTTCAAAGTGCAATTCTTATTCTGGCCACTAGATGGCAGGCCAGGATAAGAAATTAGCAATTCTTGGATTTATCTCAGTCTAGTAAATCCCTGATTGCTCATAAAGAAAAAAAAAAGCCACAATATATTAGCTCATATTTGAGCTTTAGAATAGTCAAAAAAATTTTTTAAAAAATGTTAATATATAAAAAATAAAAAAAGATATAAAAGTTCAAATCACCCCCCTTTCCGTATAATTAAAAAATAAATACCTAAATAACAATAAATATAGACATCATGGGTATCACCGTGACCGAAAACGCCCATACTTTAAAAATATAAAAAAAAATTCCAATACGGCGAATTGTGTGGCGGAAAAAAGCGTCCAAATGGCGATTCGCCGTTTTTTGTCGCTTTTTTTTTTCTAAAAAAAAATTAAATAAAAAGTGATCAAAAAGTCATACACACCCCAGAATGGTATCAATAAAAACTTCAGATCGCCCCGCAAATAATGAGCCCCCATACAGCTCCATACACATAAATACCAAAAAGTTATAGGGGTCAAGATATGACAAGGAAAAAAAAAAAAAAAAAAAAGGGCAACTCAAAACACAGGAAAAACTATACATATTAGGTATTGCCGGATTCGTACTGACCAGTAGAATGAAAGTAACAGTTCAGTTTTAATGCACATCGAACGCTGTAAATAAGAAACCCGTAGAACTGTAGCGGAATAGCGTTTTTTTTTTCAATTTCACCTGATTTGGAGTTTTTTCCCCGCTTCCCACCACACCATATCAAATATTAAATGGTGGCGTTGGAAAGTACATCTTGTCCCGCAAAAAACAAGCCCTCATACAGCTATGTGAACAGAAAAATAAAACAGTTATGGCTGTTTGAAGGCAGGGAGCGCAAAACGAAAATGCATAACTGAAAAAACCTCCGGGAGTGAAAGGGTTAAAGTGGACCTGGGAAAAAACAAAACAAAAACAGTGGCCCCATGTTGTAGGCGGGTCCAAACTGACAGAAGGTGGGGCAACACAAGTAAGCAGGGCCTGCAACTGTAGTGCAGCACAAAACATCCCAGCAGAACCACATACCCAGGGTCGGACTGGCCCACCAGAGGACCGGAGGATCCTCCGGTAGGCCCCAAGCCAGGAACCCTGGGCCGGCGTCAGCACCCGGCATACCCGGGCAAGTGCCCGGGCCCACTGCTCCTGGGGGGGGCCCACTGCGCTGCTATGAGCGATTCCATCAATACAGATGGAAACGCTCATTGCTGGAGCGCAGAGAGCTCACAGGGACGCACCATCAATGAGACAGCGCCATCTAGTGGCAGGTGGGGGGGCGGCAGTGTGCAGGATTACATATTGACAACCAGCCCCTGCTGTGAAATCGCTCCTCCAACTGCATCCTCCGTTCCATCTGAAAAGTGTCCTTTAGACTCCTGGCTTCTGTAGCAGGCAGCCAATGAGCAGCAGTGCTGATGGTGACGTGTAATCATGCTGCAGCCCTGCGGTCCGCACACAGCAGCCTGAAGACATCATAAGAAGACTCCTCCTCCCAGCCTGCTCCTGGTCAGAGGAGCCCACACTGCAGTAAGAACTGCTGGTCACTGCCCCCTTCCCCTTGGTTAGTAGGTGCCCTGTTAACCCTTACCCTCTATTTACACAGCTGCTGGTGTAAATGATGCAACTTCCAGCTCTGTAGTCTGGGATGAGGTCGGAGGGGGAGGGTTGTCAGTCATGCAGTGTTAGATCTGGCCCTAGTAAGGGGCCAGTTGCCTGTGCCCACCCCTATAGCTGTAGGATTGCCTTCCACTGCTTGATGGAGCCCCAGGAATCCTGCATAAAAGTGAGTTACATGTATGTAATAACCTGTGTGTGATGTGTACCATGTGCCTGTATGTAATAAACTGTGTGATATGTACCATGCCTGTATGTAATAACCTGTGTGATATGTACCATGTGCCTGTATGTAAGCCATGTGTTTACCTGTGCCTGTGTGTGTGCTGTGTACCTGCATGCCTTGTATGTAATAACCTGTGTGATCCTGTACCATGGGCCTGTATGTAATAACTGTGTGATGTATCCATATGTGCCTGTTGTGTGTGATGTGTACCATGTGCCTGTATGTAATAACCTGTGTGATGTGTACCATGTGCCTGTATGTAATAATGTACCATGGCCTGTATGTAATAACCTGTGTGTACCATGGCCTGTATGTAATAACCTGTATGTAATCTGTGATCTGTACCATGGGCCTGTATGTAATAACCTGTGTGATCTGTACCATGGGCCTGTAATAACCTGTGTGATCTGTACCATGGCCTGTATTGAATAACCTGTGTGAACCTGTGTGTCGTACCATGGGCCTGTATGTAACCTGTGCGATTGTGATGTGCAGTATGTGCCTCTATGTACTAGTGTGTGTATATACACATTTCTGCATGGTTTTTATATATGCAGAATATATTTATGTAACTTGCCATTTTTTGTTAAATGTTCAGGGTAATCGATAAAGGTATATTGAAAAAATGCATCTCAGACTGCAGCAGCAAATGGGATTTTTTTTTGTTCCCCGGGCACAGTGAGGTGGACATTACTGGGGCGCAGGGGGGTGGATATTACTGAGGGCATTATAGGGACATTACTGGAGACATTATTATTAGACATTGTGGTGGCATTATGATAATCAGAGGCAGAATATTGTTTGTAAAAAAAATTTGCTGTGAGGGCCACTGGGGGTCCTTATTCTGAATGGGGGTAACTGGGGGTCATTATACTGAATGGAAGGCCACTGTGGGGTCATTATACTATGTGGGGGGCCCACTGAGATTTATCGCCCAAGGGCCCACATGAACCTGGAGCCAGCCCTGCAGGAACCTATAGTGCTGTTGCCGTTGCCCCGGCGCTAGCTGCCGAAAATATAAAGCCCCCTTAATGGCCCGGCTCCTGTACAGATCAGCCCACCCAGCCACTTAAAAAAAGCATACTTACCTGTCCTGCCGCGCTGCCGCTGCCATCAGATTCCGCACTCCACTGTCTTCCCTTCCGGCGCGCACTATGACCTGACGCAGCGTTAGGTCATAGTGCGCGCCGGCAGGGAAGACAGTGGAGCGCGGAACCTGATGGCAGCGGCAGCGCGGCAGGACAGGTAAGTATGCTTTTTTAAGTGGCTGGGTGGGCTGATCTGAGGTCTGAGGGGGGGGGGGGGAAGAGACCCTGATCTGAGGTCTGATGGGGCACAAGACGCCGACCTGAGGTCTGATGGGGGCACGAGACGCCGACCTGAGGTCTGATGGGGGCACGAGACGCCGACCTGAGGTCTGATGGGGGCACGAGACGCCGACCTGAGGTCTGATGGGGGCACGAGACGCCGACCTGAGGTCTGATGGGGGCACGAGACGCCGACCTGAGGTCTGATGGGGGCACGAGACGCCGACCTGAGGTCTGATGGGGGCCGAGACGCCGACCTAAGGTTGATGGGGCACGAGACGCCGACCCCTGTACTGTGACATCACTGTGTTTATTATCTCTGTACTGTGACATCGCTGTGTTTATTATCCCTGTACGGTGACATCACTGTGTTTATTATCTCTGTACTGTGACATCACTGTGTTTATTATCCCTGTATGGTGACATCTCTGTTTATTATCCCTGTACGGTGACATCACTGTGTTTATTATCTCTGTACAGTGACATCGCTGTGTGTATTATCCCAGTGCAGGAAGAGGTAAGTGGTCTGTGTTTGTTTTCTATTTTTCAGGGTCGTGAATGCAGAGGACTACGTCGGATTCGGTGGACTACGTCGGACCAGCTTTTTTTTTTTTTTTTTTTTTTTTAATAAAATGGTCAAACAGGGGTCTGGGGGAGTGTTTATTTCAATAAAATGTTTTATACTGGTGTGTATGTATTTTTTTTTACAATACTACAGTTTTAGTAATTAGGGCTATCTACAGACGGCCCTGATTACTAATACTGGGCTTAGTGCTTGCCGGTATGGCAGGCCAGCACTAACCCCAACATCTATTACCTCGGCACCCACCGCCACCAGGGGTGCCGGAAGAGCCAGGTACCCGCAGGACCGGACCTTCTAAACTGTAGTATTGTAAAAAAAAATACACACACACACAAGTATAAAACTTTTATTGAAATAAGCACTCCCCCCAGACCCCTGTTTGACCATTTTATTAAAAAAAAAAAAAAAAGCTGGTCCGACGTAGTCCACCAAATCCGACGTAGTCCTCTGCATTCACGACCCTGAAAAATAGAAAACAAACACACAAACATAGACCACTTACCTCTTCCTGCACTCAGGGATAATATAACACAGTGATGTCACCGTACAGGGATAATAAACACAGTTGATGTCACCGTACAGGGATAATAAACACAGTGATGTCACCGTACAGGATAATAAACACAGTGATGTCACCGTACAGGGATAATAAACACAGTGATGTCACAGTACTGGGATAATAAACACAGTGATGTCACAATGTGGGATAATACACACAGTGATGTCACAGTATTGGGATAATACACACAGTGATGTCACAGTATTGGGATAATACACACAGTGATGTCACAGTACAGGGATAATAAACACAGTGATGTCACAGTACAGGGATAACAACACAGCGATGTCACTGTACAGGGATAATAAACACAGTGATGTCACAGTCCAGGAATAATAAACACAGTGATGTCACAGTACAGGGATAATAAACACAGATATTTCTTTATGGTGGGCCCCAAGAATTATTTCCTCTGGTGGGCCCTAGGTACTCCAGTCCGACCCTGCACATACCACAGTGCAGCACAAAATACTGCCTCGGCAGAAGCAAAAACTACAGTACATTTGAGTTCAAGAGTGCACCTGTGGCCATTAGCCAAGTGCATAAGTACTTGATGCTCCTAGCATTAATTAATGCTTAGAGCATCAGACAGCGATGTTCCCGGACTGCAGCCATAAGGAGCATTCGGGCAGCCCCCAGGCATTGGCCCACCAGGAAATTTCCCTGTAGAGTCTATGGCCAGTCTACCCCTGGCAATCCCCTGGTTTTCACCCTTTAACACCTTCATAGGGATCTAAAAGCTCAGGTTAAAGGGATCCTAAAAGCTCAGGCACTCAGACTTAAATACTGATGACCTATGCTCTGGATAGGTCATCACTTCGTGACCGATGAGGGTCGACACCCTCGACCCCTGCTGATCAACTGTTCAAGAAGGTAGCATTGCAGCTTTCTCTCAGCTTTTCCTAGGCTGAGTTACAACGCGTTCATTGGTCACATGGCCTAGGCGCAGCTCAGCTGCAAAACCAAGCACAGCCGCTATACAAAAGACGGGGTTCCCGGATGTTGGATAGGTTATCAGTATTTAAATCTCAGAAAACCCTTTTAAATACACACAAGTAGTCAGCCATTGGCTGGAGAAAACTAGGGTGCGTGCTCTTGCCCTTTAGTTGGAGGCATTGCCAAGATAGGTAGCACATGTGAGGCTGGTGCCTGGATCCGCTGCTAGCAAGTGTGACAGAACTGCTGTCCTCTAACATGAACTGCAGAATCTCAATGTGATGATGATTTTTTTTTTTTTTTTTTTTTTTTTTTTTTTTTTAAGATGACCTGTTTTAGCAACTGCTTCAATCATGTTAAAATTCTTAGGTCTCTGTTGTATCATTCCTTTACTGTTCCTTGTAGACTTTATGAATGAATTGCTAGCAGTTTGCTATGACGGTCCAAATACACGTTACCAGTGGTGTGTATCCCTGCAGTCCGACAC
Organism: Rhinella marina; assembly: GCA_900303285.1. NCBI lineage: Eukaryota > Metazoa > Chordata > Amphibia > Anura > Bufonidae > Rhinella > Rhinella marina. The sequence goes on along the minus strand of ONZH01014173.1, from coordinate 30,725 downwards.
TGGCAGCAATGGATGGATGAAGTCAGGCTGTCCACCAGGACTGATTTGCGCATTGCTATACTCTGAACACCAGGTGGCGCCGCAGTATGGAAGTAAATGTCAATTCTTCACTGGATCGTTTTTAACCACGTATAAATGGCAAACATTGTTCATTGTGTATCACCTATATAAAACATATCACAGTCAATGGCGGGAAAATCCATTTAAGACCAATCCAGTGCTGTAATAAGCTTTCTTGTTGCGCCACACGATATGTACAAAAGTTATTGTTAGACTCAGAATGGGTCCTAAGGTCTGCCTCTTATAAAATATTGAGCAAGCAAAAATAATTGAATGAGAGCAGGCACATCACGGTGGATAAAAGGCCTTCACAGATACTGATCTTACAAGCAGCTAAAAGTAAATGAACACAATCATCATGTACAAAGAAACAGTAAATTGGGTTTCAGGTCTGTACAGCACCTGTACATTTATCCAATTTAGTGGATCTATAATCACATATAAAATCCTATTTCGCTAGTGTTTTAGCCACCCTGGCGTGCTGCAGTGGGTTCACTGGCTAAATGGAAGCAGGTAATTTGTACAGACCGTTCAGTGGATCTCGACACCTGTCTTCTTGTAGTTTTGAAAATCTGTCAACATTTTCCCACAATGGGTTTTGTTGCCTAGCAACAGCCGTACGCACCGTGACCTTCTGACCTGCCTGTCAGCCCTAGAAATCGCTCCCAAGTCTAACGCCAAATTTAATGAGTCAGTCAAAAGCCTGTTTTCCCCTCGCAGGAATTCTGACATTTGTATTAATATTTGTCAGAAAGAAGGAAGATAGATGTTATATTTTACTCAGAGAAAATGAAAGTCATGGATTCTAACTTAAGCTGAACAATGTTGCAAACATGTAAAAAAAAAATTATTTCAGCTAGAACTAGCAATAAATTTTACAGTAACCCATTACCATCACAGTGAGTTTTGACCTTTATGACGCAATTATTTTTTTTCTCCCTTTTTCTTCCCTGTTTTCCGAGAACCCAAGGGCTTTTTTTTTATGACACCATTTGGAGTACATCTAATGTATTTCTTGGGAAATGGAAAAACAAGCATTTGTTTATAGCATTTACTGCACGTTACGAATTTCATGTTAACTTTATTCTATTTTTATATTTATATAGCTTTTTGGTTTTACTACTACAGTAAAAAACAAGCACAGTCTTGGCAAAACATATTCCAGGCTTGAGTAAGCACCAAGCCCTCCACATGACCACTACCTATACCACAGAATAGCTACCACTGCTACTGAACAAAAGCCACTATACAGAAACAAATATAGGCAATAATACTACTATATAACTACCATCACATAGTGACTGAATATTACCACCATAGTGTTACTGAATAAAAACACCAAATATCAATATCACCATATATTGACCGTATAGTGGTAGATATTATAGTTACACAAGGGCTTTACAGACTGTTTAAGTCAATGCAGTATAGTAAAATTAAGTGATTTACAGATGATACACATTCTTTGAAATTGTCCACTTTTCCCATCTTTTCTATCCAGCCCAGATCGCCATGAGTTCTTCCATCCATGACTTGTGTCTATAGAGCGTGCAACAGTAACATGTTCGGCTCTTTACTTTTCCATTATCCCCCAAATCTCTTCCCATCCTGCTTATACTCCCTAGAAAGTAACAATGCCTCCTTACTGCCCCTAAAAATTAATGTCATCCCCGTGAATGTCCCCTAAAAAGCAATATTGTTCCCTAAACACCTCCTTACAAATGAATACCCGATTGCCCCTTAAAAATTAATAATGTCTGAACTGCCCTCTTAAAGGTAGTCTGTCACCAGGAAATGCTAAGCCAGAAAATGCCTTGTAGGGCTAGCTCAGCTGAGTGTAATGGTACCTTTCGGTTAGTGAATTGTTGCTTCACTCTGGAGAAAAATCATTTTTAAACCATATGAAAATGAGCAGTTAAGTGAACAGAGGGTGCACCCAAGCCAACAAATGTCGCTCTTTTGACCTGGAGAATGAAAGCATAAATGTGCATTAATAAATTTACTAAATTGCTCCTTACTAAACTATCTGTATGGTTCTACCTATATATTAGAACAGAACTTCATTATTTGGTGCAATTTGGACCTTAAAATATCTATAATCTGATGATTTATGAGCTCATATTTAAATAGACATTGAAGCGCAATAAAAAAAAATGCCGCAAGGGCTCCAGTAATTATTCTTTGGGTGGAGTTAGAGGTGTGGTCTAGTATGAAAAAAACTGCCGTGATGCGCGTTGCACACATTGTCCCTCTTTGCAATTTTTAAAAGTTGGGAGGTATGAATCTGTGCACCAGGGGCCAATTTCCCAAAAACTCTGCAGGGAAATTTCCCTGTGGGCCAACACCAAGGGGGGCACTTGAGTCCTCCTCATGGCCACCAGCCAAGTAAGTAATGATTTGTCACTCCCAAAGTGAATTCTGGGGATTTCAAATAGTTATGTACTTAGCGACCACAGGTGCCCTCCCGATTCCTGGATTCAACTGTATCGCCTTCCTGAGGCAACTGGAATAGGAGGACAGAATGTGGCAGGTGGAACTGGCTACTCCAGAGGGGGAGCTTCTGATGAGGTATTTTGTACTGCACTGTGGTTCTTGATGCTCCTAGGGCAGGTTATCATGTTGCACTGAGGTATTTGGCTCTTTTGGGGCAGTATTTTGTGCTGCAATATGGTATTGCTTGCTCTGTCTACTAGTATTAGCCCTGCCTTCTGTTAATTTGGACTCATCTACCACATGGGGCCACTGTTAGTTTTTTCCAGGGCCACTTTGATAGGTTATCAATATCAGATCAGCGGGGGTCCAACACCCGGCACCCCCACCAATCAGCTGGTTGAAGAGAAGGCCGCGCTGATTGCGAGTGCAGCCTTCCCTTCATTGTTTACCTGCTCGCCGTTGACATTGCAGTGGTGAGCAGGTGTAATTACGCTTACAAGTGTACACTACAGAGCCGTCCCTTCTTGTAATTACAATGGCTCACCGCTGCTATTTTGATGGGCAATCAGGTAAATAATGAAGGGAAGGCAGCACTCGGACCGCACGTTGCCTTTACTTCAACAAGCTGATTGGCAGGGTTGCCGAGTGTTGGACCACATCCAATCTGAGATTGATGTCCTGAGGATAGGTCATCAATATTAAAATCCCGGAAAACCCCTTTAAGTTCCCAGTCCGTCCCTGCTATGCAACCTTGCACCTCCTGCTTCCTTGGCCAGTCCATCCCTTTTCTTTTTCATTGACAGGGCAAGACGAGATGACTATTGGAGGAACTTGGTCCTGTCAATCAAGAATGAGAGGGAGGGTCTGGCAAAGGAAGCAAGAAAAGAGACTTGTACAAACACTCTGTCCACTAAAGTGCTCATTTGCATATGGATTTGACAAACTTTCTTCAGAATGAAGCAGGAGATCGCCAAGTGAAAGGTATCATTACTAGAGATGAGCGAACGTGCTCGTAACGAGCACTGTAGCGCTCGGCTCCCCTGCGCTCGCATGGGCGCAGGCATCCGGATCCGTCCTCACCCGATGGATCCGGATGCCTGCACCCATGCGAGTGCAGGGGAGCAGAGCGCTACAGTGCTCGTTACGAGCACGTTCGCTCATCTCTAATCATTACATTCAGCTGAGTTAGCCTGAAAATTGTGTCTGGTTTAACAATAAATTCTCCTGGTGACAAATGCCCTTCAAAAAGTGATTGTTCTCTTTTATAAGAAATAATGACTCATTTGTCCTGTAAAAATGTAATGATGCCTCCGAAGATCCACATACAGGAATAACCGCCCCAGAAAAAAAACAAAAAGCTTGCTCACTTCACCGCGAGCAGCATGGCTAGCCATCCTCTTGCCTGCACCATTAAAGGGGTTGTCCGAGTTATTTTTTTGTTCTGTATATGTTACTAACTTGTCAGGTATAACAACTTTCCCATATACTTTGTATTTCTAAAGCTGCTGGTTTCTCAGAGTTGACTGAGGGTCACATGACCTGTGATGTCACCTTATCTCTCTGCTCTGTGATGTTTCGTTCACAAGCCTCAGAGTTCAGATAACAGTCTGTACACGAGACGTCACTGGCCACGCCCCCTTTCTTTGCCGGGCTCCTGCTATCTGCTCTCTCCCTGGTTTCCTTCAGATAAAACATTAACCCCTTCAGCCAGAACACACTGAGGGCTCAAGGCTTTATAACAAACAGTAGCTGCAGCAGTGAGAGGAGACAAATGCTGGGCACAAGAGCTGTAGAGGAATTGTAATGTACAAGAACAGGTAGGGAGAATTTCCTGTGTGTATCAGCAGTGTCATTGTACAGCTGGGACTTGTAGTCCTACACATACAACATGCTGCTGAGTATCCCAGCAGGCAGACATGTCACTCAGCACTTGTATGCACTGCCTTTGAAGAGAAGGGGGAGGGGCTGAGATTGTTATTACTGCATGTAAACAAAGGCCAGAAGAGAACCAGGGAAATGAGGAAATATAGATTTTTTTTGCCTAAAACATGCTGAACTTAGTTATATATTGCTGCCCATCAGATTTACAGTGCTATATATTTTTTTTCATAACTTGGACAACCCCTTTAAGGTGGATTTAGATGAAGCAATATTCAGGCAGATTATCGGGTATGAACTTTCCTGCGAACAAACGTTATCAACAGTCTGCCTGTCTAAAGATGTAGCCGATCACGGGATGAAACGAGCGAAACGCTAGTTCAATAGGTCAAAATGTAGTTAGCGCTTGCAAGAAAATTATCGTTTTTGGGTAGCAGATCATGCTGAGTAAACAGTGATCTGCTGCCCAGAACCAATGCAGCTGTATGAGGATGAGTGATAGCAATAGCAATCCCTCGTCCTCATACCGTGGAGGTGATCTCTGCATGTAAATGCCGCACTTCACCTCCACTGAGCGAGCAGGCAACTTCAGGAACTTCCCGACAATTGGCCTCTCCTCATCCCGTGTAAAGGGACTTTAGGGTCCCAGCACAAGAAAAGCAATGACATAATTGCAATGTCTGCAACAAGATGCTGATGCCTTGATGGTGATCCCAATGTTCTGTAGGCTGCAGACCTAAAGTGGTCTCTGTAGACGTCAATACAGTTGTAGACTATGCTCAGAGTTCTGACTTGGTGGACCCCACCATGCAAGTGGCCCAGGGTCCCCACCTCCTTGCACCCCCTGGAGCTACACCTTTGTTCTGTCACCATATTCAAAGCTTGTACCTTTTTTCCCCCACCAATAGAGCGCTGTCAGGACTTTATTTCTGAGAGATGAAATGTTTTTATTGGTAACGTTTTATGGTACATACGATTGTTGATCACTTTTTCAATTGTTTTTAAGAAATACAGTAATTCCAGCATTTTTTTTTTTAGGTGTTCAGCATGCCTGTTAAATAATGTGCCAACTTGGGTCATTATGTACACTGGGACACTAATTATGTGCAAGGCTTATTTTCTTGTTTAGAATTTTTTTAATAAAGCAGGAAAGGGGTGTTTTATTGTTTTTTTATTTTATTTTGGCTATAGCATCTGAGGGGTTAAAAATTCCAGGATCTGAGTTATCCAGCATATCCTATCCACCACTGACATCTGCCAGATATGTAAGGTAGCATCTAGGAGTTCTCCTGCTGTGCTGTACATGTATGGTGCTGAGCCCACACCATCTACAACTCTGGTCCTGCTGCAATGTCCTGGATCAGAGATAACTCGGATCCTGGAATTTTTAATTCCTCAGATGCCATAGTCAAGAGTGAGGATATAGCATTCTTGATTATAGCATGAGGGGTTAAAAATTCCAGGATCTGAGTTCTCTCTGATCCAGGACATTGCAGCAGAAGAGTTGTAGATGGTGTGGGCTCAGCTCCATACATGTACAGCACAGCAGGAGAACTCCTTCTAGATGCTGCCTTACATATGTGGTGGATGTCAGGAAAGGGTTAGGATTTTCTTTCTTTTTCTTTCCTTCTAGTAACGCATAGTCAGTCACACAACAGATCTTTTACAAGTGATGACAGAGCGAGGCTGGACTATAGGCAGAACCTTGGGCTGGCCAACAGGACAGCATTTGGAGGAAATGGGATACACTAGAAATATTAGTAGAGGTGGAGTTATGGTGGAAAATAATGGTGCTGGAGGTTGAGAGCTTTAAGACTCTCCAGCTAGTAATTGTTTTGGTCAATAGTAGTGATGCCCCTGTTAAAAGAGAGCGTAGGCCCGCTGTGGGCTAAGTTTAAGGCTAGGGCTTCTCGTCGCTGAATAGTTGCGCAACATATTTTATAATGATAGTCAATGGTGTCGCGCAGCAACACAACACTCGCAAAAAATTCAACCATTCGCAGCATGTCACTGTGCGATATCATTGACGGTCGCTCAACACACGTGCCATGCAGCCCTAGCCTAAGAAGGAGCTGGCAAGGGTCATGACAAGGATGTTCACGCCTTCAGAGATGTCCCGAATGTAGGCCTCAAGGATCGTGTCCATCTTACCAGGAGTTTGTGTTTTAATGTAACTTTATATAGGTTTGTAATGGTGGGGGTGTTTTGCTGGGAATTTGGGGGAACCTCAGGGGATGAGGATATGGTTTATAATGTTTAATAACTGGCCGCTTTATTTTGGGAATACATTATAGGGTAACAGAGGGCATCAACAATTCCCTTGTCATGCTGTATAACAAACTGCAAACAACTGTAATTAATAAAACAACAGTTGCAGGGCACAACTTATCCATTAATGCAAAATGCCCTGAAATCACTCAAATCACCGACCCGTCATGCTGCTAAATCCCGCGCACACATTATCCTCAAGCCTGGCACAGCACTTACATCATTCTCTGATAACATGTCCTCATCATCGCTTGAAAAGTCAGCAGATTCCTTTTCTTTAGGGAGAATATGCTTGAGGTAGAGCTGCAAATAGACTGCTTTTCTCTGATCACCCTGAGGCAGAGGTACATTATGTGAAATTAACAGATTTCTCAATTGGTCTTTAGAGTACTCAGATGGATTGTCCGTACGGGCTGGCATGGTTGCCAGTGGCCAGAATGAACGTACGGTGAAATGTCAGACAGCTGCTAGATGTGTAATCTACACTGCCTTCTGGCAACCCTGCTTTATTTAAGGAAACTTTAGTGCTTGGTGAGGGAAGAGGTGGGGCTTCAACTGCATCTGCATGGACTAATAAGATACAGTAGCTTCAGTCTTGGACATTACTTAACCCTTTAAAGGCAAAAAAAAAAAGGTCAGACCAAATTCATGTGCAAAGGGGTTGTCCCTTAACACCTATCCATAGGATAGGGGATGTGTGTCTGAAAGAGCAGATTGGAAACTTAAATTGGCCTGAAAAACAAATTAAAAGTGGCCCCGTGCTGTACGTGCTTCTAAATTGACAGTAGGCAGGGGCAGCACAAGTAGGCAAGTGCCAGCAATATCATAGTGCAGGGATGCAACAATTCCCAGAATGCCCGGACAGCCTATGGCTATCAGCCTACAGCAGGGCATGATGGGATTTGTAGTTTTACAACAGCTGGAGGGCCGCAGGTTGAGCATCCCTACCGTAGTGCTACTCAAAATACTGCACCAAATACCTCACAAAAGCTATCCCTCTGTGGTGGCCACTGCCATCTGTGGTGGCCCAGACTGCTGCAGCAACCTCTTTATGCCACGTCAAGACTCACACAGACATCTTTGATTCCTCACTTTTCTATAATCCTTTCCACCTTCTCAACATAAACTCCCTTCTAGTGCCCCAACAGCGTCATCTTGTTGCACTCATGAATGCTCCCATATACTATATGGCAGAATAATTGTGACCCCAGTACTAATAATGCTCCCATATACTATACGGCAGAAAACAAATAGTGACCCCAGTATTAATAATGCCCACTAGTCCCCAGTATTAATAATGCACCCACGTATATGTCAGTACAAAAATGCCCCCTAAGTGTGACAGTACAAAAATGCCACCCGATAACCTGTGCTACATAAAATGTCCCCTTTTAGTGTCCACCCCTTGAAGAAATCCCAAGTAGTGCAACATCCCCCCCCCTCCCATTGGTGGCCCAACAGCATAATGACAAAGAAAAATAAACTCAAATACCTCCATGCAGCTGCCTCTTCGGTCTGTGTCATGAGCTGTATGCTGCCCTGCTTAGGTGGCGCTATATTGATGTCATTCCGCCGCCTGTTCTGGCCTCTGATAGGCTTCAGGCAATAGGCCTGAAGTATATCAAAGGGGCAGGGAGACATCGCTTTTATGCCCCTCTGTGGCACTTTTCACTAATTACATCTCTCGTTATCCAATTGTATAAGTCTCTGCCGGGTGGCACCCAGCGCTGTCGCACCCCTCGCCTGCCCCTAGAAATGGCTCTGTCTGTGCTACAAGGTAAGAGAGAACCATCACAGAGGATGAGTATTTTAAATTGAGGCCAATGTGTTGAGTTACACCTCTGTACATATCCTTCCCGCTCAGATTCTCTTTCACACATAGATGCACACACGTATACAGGGGTGTAGCTGCAGTGGTGCATGGCTGTCCTGGTCCTTGTACCCATCTACCCCTAAAGATTAATCTGCCAATATAAAATACAGTCCACGACGGATGGAGGTCTTTTCACAAATGCATGGGACCAAAATGATGGCTACATCGGTCTCTTATACAGGTACATAACCATCTATGTCTTTTGATGGATTGGTTTGCTGGTGCCATTGGTTTTTATTTTTTGAGTTATTGTCTTATGTGGGAGCTAATTTTTTGCAGGATGAGGTGACGTTTTCATTGGTACCATTTTGGGGTAGGGTTGGGCAATATCAAAAATATTCCCACCATAACGATATTAAGAAATTTATCGCGATAACGATATATATCGCGATAAATGCCCATTTAGTAGAAAAAACACTTGGGCCCACAAGGAGGCGTTATACTGTATGGGGGCAGCCACAAGGAGACGTTATACTGTATGGGGGCAGCCACAAGGAGACGTTATACTGTATGGGGGCAGCCACAAGGAGACATTATACTGTATGGGGGCAGCCACAAGGAGACATTATACTGTATGGGGGCAGCCCACAAGAGACATTATACTGTATGGGGCAGCACAAGGAGACGTTATACTGTATGGGGGCAGCCACAAGGAGACGTTATACTGTATGGGGGCAGCCACAAGGAGACGTTATACTGTATGGGGCAGCCACAAGGAGACGTTATACTGTATGGGGCAGCCACAAGGAGACGTTATACTGTATGGGGCAGCACAAGGAGACATTATACTGTATGGGGGCAGCCACAAGGACGTTATACTGTATGGGGGCAGGCACAAGGAGACGTTATACTGTATGGGGCAGCCACAAGGAGACGTTATACTGTATGGGGGCAGCCACAAGGAGACATTATACTGTATGAGGCAGCCACAAGGAGACATTATACTGTATGGGGACAACAAGTGGACATTATACTGTATGGGGCAGCCACAAGGAGACGTTATACTGTATGGGGACAACAAGCGGACATTATACTGTATGGGGCAGCCACAAGGAGACTATATACTGTACTGTATGGGGACCACACAGTGGCATTATACTGTATAGGGGCTATACATTTTTACCCCCCCTCCAATATAGTATATTGTCTCTATGTGGACCACATACATTATAATGTCCCCCACCTCCTGCATCCACATCTATGTGCACTATACTGAGTACACTGTATAGGGGAGGGGGGTTGGTCAAGGGCACACTATATACAGGGGGAGTCGGTCGGGTGTATAAGTACAAGTAGTATAATCCACTACAGTGTCACTTTTGTAAGTAGCTGCTAATGGCCAACTCTAGAGACAGTACTGCCATGTGCAGGGGCCTCTGAAAAAACGATGAGCCTGGCAACAAATGTTAATAGGAAATAGTATTACCACAAGTTTATTCCTCACAACCCTGGTACTGGCGTTTACAGTCTGTATGTGTCTCCCTCCGCCGTGGACAATGGTACCGGCCAGGCCACCGTCTTTTCACCTCTCTCATTGGCTGCTGATGTCGGCCTGGCTTGTCTGTGTCAGACGAGTCTGTGCCTTCTGGGCTCCCATTGATTGGCTAATGCTTCAAAGTTCTCTGGTCGGTGGGCGGAGTCTTGCTGAAGTAAAGGAGTAAAGAGGGGGCGGCTATGAGTGCAGCGGCCGTACACTGATGTGTGGTCAGCGCAAGTTTTTACGGATGCGGCAATACCCTATATGTCTATTATTTTTGTTAAAGGGGTTCTCCAAGTTATATATATTGATGACTTATCCTCAGGATAGGTCATCAATATCAGATCGGCGGGGGTCCGACACCCGGCACCCGCGCCGATCAGCTGTTTGAAGAGGAGGCGTGCGCTGTACCAGCGCTGCCTCCTCTTCACTGTTTACATGCTGGCCGTAACAGGGGTAGTGGTGAGTAGGTGTAATTACACCTAGCCACCCTATTCATTTCAATGGGAAGGATCGCTTCCATAGACTTGTATGGGAGCGATCCTTCCCATTGGAATGAATGGGGTGGTTAGGTGTAATTACACCTACTCACCACTACCCCTGTTACGGCCAGGCTCCGACGTTTCTTGTACAGAGCCTGGCCACTCCCTCAAGCAGGGAGAAGCCTGTACACGAAACGTCACCACAGGAGCCGGGTAAATGACGCCAGCAGTCACGTGACCGGCATCGGCTGTGTGGAAACACGGCAGAATAAGTGAAGACTGTACATTAGAAAAATAGGGTCTCATTTTTTGCTGCTTTGGCACTTTTTTTTTTTTTTTTAAAGAGCCAGTCGAAACGGACGCGGTGATACCTAAAATGTCTACTTTTCTTGTTTTCCCTATTTTTTACAAATTTTTTTAAGCTTTATTTATTAACTTCTTTTTTCACAATTTTTTTCCCACTCTGGGACTTCAACTTTTAGGGGTCTGATCCCCTTTACAATGCATTGCAATACTTCTGTATTGTAATGCATTGGCTGTAAGTGTATTACACACAGTAATACACTTACAGCTTCCTGCCTGGGGGGGCTGGATCTCACAGGCTCGCAGGGATGACAGTCAAGCCATCGGGTCCCAGTCACAGCAGTGCGAGGACCCGATGGCAGCTACTTCACACCGCACGCATCGCATGTGCCGGGGTCAGCGCTGACAGTGGCACATCAAGGGTTAATGCGCCAGCATCGGTGTTTTCAACTAGGCCGGCGCATACAGCAGGGGTTTGGCTACCGGGAACAGCCGGTCCTCTGCAGCTGATCGGGCGGGCACAGCTCTTGCACCCGCCCGATCAGCGCGTCGTAGTACTACGGTGCTAGGCGGCTAGTCACGTCCCCCAGTGCTGTAAATGTACAGCGCTGGGTGTGAAGGGGTTAATAGCTTCATGCATTCCCCATGTAAAAACAGTTATGGAGCATCTATACTTATGACTCCATGTTGTGCCATTCCTTTATTATTTCTACTAGAAGTTATGAATGAATTTCTAGCAGTCTGCAGTAAGGGTACAGAGGGGTGGTAACAAGTTAGGGGTGTGTACCTGCACAATCTGAAAATGGCAGCACTGATTGAATAGAGTAAGTCTGTCCACTCTAACAAACTCATCTTACTGCCACATGCTGTGCCCTGGATATAACAGCAGCATTAGGGCCACGTGCACGGTGCCCTCTGTGTACAGGGCCATATGCTGAACTGGCTCAGCTATTTACATCAACCCCACAGAAATGAAGGGGTGCAGCAGCCACGCAAGTGCCTTGTGACATCTAAGGCTCCGTTTACAAGATAGGTGGGACTGACAGGTCTTAGAGGTGGCCCCCACTGTCTGAGATGATACAACCCCTGTATTGCACTGTATTTTTATATATATATATATATATATATATATATATATATATATATATATATATATATTAGTATAATGCACATAGCCTTATAGGGGCGGATTGGCCATAGACCCTACAGGGAATTTTCCCAGTGGGACGATGCCCAGGGGGCCACCTCGGCCCTCCTCACAGCCAGCGGAAGTTTTTAGGGATGTATTTTGTGATGGAATGTGCTATTTGGCTCTATCGGTGTGGTATAATGTACCACAATATTGTATTATACTGGCCCCGCCTTCCATTAATATGGATCCGACTACAAAATGGGACCACTTTTAGTATTTTGACAACCACCTCCTGCTCCCCCTGCATCTTCCTCTGTGGGTGGCCAGCGGTCCACGAGGCGCATCCGCCCACCAGTTAGATTGTCCCCATCTTTCTCCCCTCCCTCACTCCCTCCGGTTCCTCGTACTACCAAGCGGGGGGGCGCTGTTACCAGCGCGTCTGCCGGACCTTCTGTCCTTCCTCTGGCTGCGCGTCCTGTGGCCCCGCCCCCCGTCTCTGCTGTGTGCGCTCCCGCTGCTGCGCGCTCTGCAGTTTGTTTCCCGGGCTCAGACTACGTGGGATTAGCTCTGAGCATGGGCAATAATAATTCTAACAGTTCTGGGGACCCTCCCCAGAACAGTACTGGGGACCCTCCAGTGCCTCTTTTGCCCACCGATGTACCTCCCAACCCCCCCCCCCTCCTTTTACTCCCACCTTACCAGCAGTACCTTCCACTGTCCCTGACTGGCCTCAGGATTGCAGCCGCAGTTAGACCCCCATGGGCCCGTGATACAGGCACAAGCGACCCTGCCTACTCACGTCCCCAGGCGTTCACTTTCTTCTTCCCCGAGTCGTGGTTCCTACCGCCATCGCAGGTCGGTCCTGCATCGCCATAGCTGTTCCCGCCATCGTTCGAGGTCATCGCGGAGGAGCCACAGAGATGCCCGTTCACGATCCTCACGCTGGCGGTCCCCTTCTTCGGACGTCAGCTCCTGCAGCGCCAGTTCTGGCGGTTTACCCTCACATCGCAGACGGAGACATTCCCATTCGGCCAGAAGGTCGTCCCGCGGGGCCAGCCGGGTTAGCGCGGTCCAGGAGCAGACTACCACTACGGTTCCAGCCGACCCTCCTACTACTTCTTCTGGCGGTGAGTGTAATTTTACTGGGGCTTGGGGTTCAGTTTCTATGGGTTCCTAATTAGTTCCTGCCCTTAAGGCATTGTTGTCTCAATTAGACCCTTCCCCTTCCCAACCTAAGGCTAAGCCCTCGGGTTGCCCCGCCGCCTCGGGCCGGCGATCATAAAGAATCCCTCTTTTGCGGTCTCTCCCCTTTGGGAGCCCATTTAGACATGGAGACAAAGACCAAGATTTGGAGTAATCATTACGTGGATATTTGGTCCTTGATCACTGTCGATCAGCATACAGTCGACAAAGAGCGTAGGCCAAATTCAGATAGGTTTATTGATCGCCGGCCTAAGGTGGCGTGCACTATGGGCAATTGGTTACAAGCGTTTTCGGTTTTAGGCTATGTTATGGGACAGCGACACCCAGAACGCTGCGCTGAATTATTTGTATATATGGATTCTATTTATAGCACTTATAAATCCCATGGTGGCTCAGCGTGGTGGAGATACGACGAAGAATTTCGTAGGCGGCTGGCCCTCGATCCTGACATCGGGTGGGGTGTAAAAGCCACTGATCTATGGCTTCGCTTAATGTTATCCCAGAGACCTCCCTTTCCTTCAGCGGCCCCTGCCACCTCTGTCAGCAGTCAGGGGCCAGTCCCCGTTCGCAGACCAGGTGCTTGTTGGCTCTACACAACGAGGGCCACTGTAAATTCTTTGCACTTTGCAAATATAAACATGAATGCTCAATATGTGGAGGCAACCACGCGGCCATCCGTTGTTTCCGTAGCCCCATTTCAGCTTCCAAACCTGCAGCGCCTGCTGGCGGAAAAGACACCAGTGAGCGCAGCCGCGATGTCTCCCTGGCTCGACCGGTACCCCAGTAAGGCCGCTTCCGCTCAACTGCGTTCCGGTTTTACATTCGGTTTTTTCATCCCCTTTTATTTCTCTAGTTTGCCAACGTTTTCGGATAATTTACCTTCCGCTAACCGTTACCCGGAAGAGTTAAGGCAAAAAATTCAGAAAGAAGTTGAGTTGGGCAGGATTATCGGATCGTTCTCTTCCCCCCCTTTTTCCCCCACTAGGCCTTGTCCCCAAACGAGAGCCTGGCAAGTTTCGTTTGATCCATCATCTTTCTTTCCCCAAAGGCACCTCGGTTAACGACGGCATCTCTAAAGAAGATGCCTCAGTATCATACGTTTCTTTTGATAGAGCGGTTTTGCTAGTCAGGGAGGCTGATAAAGGTGCCTTAATGGCGAAATCGGACATCGAGTCTGCTTTCCGATTGCTTCCGGTGCATCCAGATTGCTATCATTTACTGGGCTGCATGATGGATGGTTATTACTATTTTGACACCTGTCTCCCCATGGGATGTTCAATTTCATGCCATTTTTTGGAGTTATTTAGTTCCTTCTTAGAATGGGTGGTTAGGTAGGAGACGGGCTCCTGCTCGATCATACATTACCTTGATGACTTTCTGTTTGTTTCTTCTGGCGATTCACCTCAGTGCCAATACCTGCTAAACTCATTTTGTTTTCTCATGTCCCGTTTCGGTGTCCCCCTGTCTTCGGATAAAACGACTGGCCCATCCACCTCTATAATATTCCTGGGTATTGAAATTGACTCTTCGGCTATGGTGTTTCGCTTCCCCAGGACAAGCTGACCAAACTCAGGGATTTGATCGGTGGTTTTTGTTCGGTAAAATAGGTCACCCTCAAGCAGCTTCAATCCTTGTTAGGCCTTCTGGTGTTCGCCTGGCGAGTTATAACCATGGGACGAGTTTTTTCTAGGCGTTTATCTCTGGCTAGCAGGGGCGTTTCTCAACCCCATCACCATATTCGCCTTACGTTAAAGTTAAAACGTGACTTGCAAGTTTGGCAAGAATTTCTGCATTCGTACAATGGGCATACTTGTTGGCAACTTCCAGAGATAGCCAGTCCTGATTTGAACCTTTTTACCAACGCAGCGGGGTCCGTGGGATTTGGAGCGCTTCTAGGCACTGAATGTTGTGCCGCCCCTTGGCCAGATCAGTGGCGTACAGCCGATTTTTCTACTAACATCACGTTATTGGAACTATTCCCCATTGTGGTTTCCGTTGAATTATGGGGTTCGCAGCTACATAATCGGCATGTATGTTTTTGGTCGGACAACATTGCTGTGGTTCACTGCATTAATAAATTGTCCTCTTTCTCTCCTCCGGTTTTGCTGCGCTGCGCCAGAGGGGATTCCATGCCCTACTCATCTTGGATTCTCCCCATGACAGGCTGATGCCTTTAGTCCAATTGTCCGTGGCTCTTGGAACATGGTCAGGTTATGGTAAGGCATGGGCAAAATTATGCAGCGGATTTGCCTGTACATACTTCTGTCGCTTCTCTCCTTCAGGTTACCATCAATTATTTGGCGGCATTGTGCAATTCGGGCGCTTCAGCGACGACTGCGCAGTGTAGGCTAGCAGGTGTTAGTTTTCATTTTAAAGTTGCGTGGGTGGCCAGACGCCACCAAAGCTTTTATTATCCGTCAAGCCCTTAGAGGGTGGCGCAAGGAGCTCGTATGCCAGGAGCGCCGTCGCCCGGTTTCTTATTTTCTTCTTACCCAGCTGGTCCAGTCCCTAGCACGGGTTTGTTCTTCCCCAGCGGAGGTATTGCTTTTTCGTGCGGCTTTTTGCCTTGCATTTTTTGGCGCTTTTCGAATCGGGGAGCTCCTTTCTCAGTCTAGGTTCCGCCCCGGCGGACTCCTTCCCGACGATGTTGTAGTGTCGGATTCAGCCGTTCGCATTTGCGTCCGCAAGTCCAAGACCGATATTTCTGGTCGTGGGTCCTGGATTCCTTTGTATCGTATTGAAGGTCCGGTTTGTCCTCATCGTGCCGTGATTGATTTTATGGCTGCTCGCGGACCTGGCGTTTCCTTTTTTGTGCCACTCTTCCGGTTTACCCCTCACCCGTTTTCAATTTTGCTCGGTTTTTCGCCGTTGCTTGGCAAGTTTGGGACTTTCTCCCTCCGAGTTTGGCTCCCATTCGTTCAGAATAGGGGCCGCCACCGAGGCCGCCAGGTCTGGTTTGCTGGACTCGGAAGTTCAACGTATTGGCAGATGGAAGTCGGCGTGCTTTGCGTCATATATACGCTCTGAGCTGTTGTTGTGATTTCTTTATTGTTTTTCTTTCAGATTCCCCTCGCCCCACAATTTGTTTCTTGGGGCATTCCTATGTCCTCTGGGCCAGGCAGAGAGCGGAGTTCAGGCCAGGTGGCCGAAGTTTAGGTTTCAGGAATGTGTAGGTGGTCTGGCGCGGCACCCGCGGCCTTCGGTGGTCCCTGGTTCTCCCGGAGGCGATTTCCCTCCAGTTATTCTGGTGATCCACGCAGGGGGTAACGATCTTTGCATGCTCAAAGTAGCTGAGCTCATTACCCTCATCAGAGCTGATTTGGAGAGGATCCCCACTTTCTTTCCTGAAGTTATACTAGTCTGGTCAGAAATTGTTTCCCAAGTCACTTGGCAGGGCGCTAGAGATTCTGCTGCCATTGAGAGAGCCAGACGTACGGTCAACGCTCGCACTTCACGTTTTGTTCGGTCACGGGGTGGAGTGGTCATCCGCCATCATCAACTTGAGGGTGATAATCAGCGCCTTATGAGGCCTGACGGGGTACATCTTAACGAAATAGGGTTGGATATATTCCTCTCCGGTATCCAAGATGCAGTTGAACAGGCCTTGTTCTTGTTGAGTTGGGGGTTGGAGCGCCGTGTAGGGGTACACGGGCTCCTCCGCGCTTGGAAGCGCGATTGGGAGCTCGCATAGTAAGGCGGCGCATGCGCACTGAGTACTGAAGCGCCGGCAACATGAAGAGCTGGGTGCCGGGATCGCGCAGTACTCAGTCGCGCAACGCGCATGCGCGAGATTTCTGCGATCCCCGGCACCCGGGCTGTCAGTCAAGCGCAAGTGGGGAGTGGCTTTCTTGACTTGAAGCAAGGAGGCCGCTGCCCCCTTGACTTCAAGCCCACACCGGAAAGCCCGTGCAGCAAGATTAAAAGTTTAGTTTTCAGCGTTTTCATCCGGCAGTTCTCAGTTTCAACAACATCATTAGGATCACACTCGGCTCTACTTTAAGGTACTGTTAACAGCTCATTTTCAGAAAAGGAGGTGACAGGTTCCCTTTAAGTTCCCAGTTCACCCCTGTAGTCTTCTCAGCTATGCAGTATTGTGCAGCCTTCTGTTGCTGCCATGTGCTTCACCAGCACCTCACCTGTTGAATGCACATTATTATATTCTCTCCACTCCACCACCAAATCACTTATTATTTTTCTAATTTTATGTGACTGTAGTGTCCAAGCAGCAGGTGATTATTGCCACCACACTTACAGGCTGAGCAGGTGTGCACTGTAAAGCACTAATGTCTCTAAGGCATGCGGTTCGTTCTCTCCCAGGTCTCCCTAACGGCGGCAGTGCTGGAGCGTAGGTCAGTGTGTTTGCCACGTGACTGGCACTGAAGTCAGTGTCTGATCACAAGGGGCAGCCCGCCGCTGATTTCATCACAGGTCCTTTAGATCTTTTAAAGGAGTATTCCCATCTAACAAAGGTAGTTTGTATAGTTAGATATATTCATACCAATATTATAACTAATAGAATGTTTTTGTATAAAACGTACTGTTTAGAAGATTTGCCTATTTGTATATCCATTGTCCCACACACATCAGACAGGCCGTTGCCCCTAGTTACGGCTACCGTGGCTGTGTAGTAGTGATGGCCAGCTTGCTCCTGTTCAAACCTGCTCTGAGGTAACTGCTGTATTGTGAACGCGCATTGCATGAGCATGTGGAGACACATCTTAGGGTACTTTCACATCCAAAATGCAGATAGGGTCCAGGATAGGGTCAAGGGCCACATATAAAACTGAACAGAGCATGCTGTTAGTCTGTTCGTTTACATGGTGCTGTCTGGAAGGGGATAAATAAGAAGCACTGGTTCAGGTACTCTGTGTCGGCACCTGGTACAGTAGCTGTCAGTTACAGAACAAACCTGCTCCACCGAAGCAGGAAACCGTGCAATTATTGGGGGGACCATAAATATACAGCGGTTATCCACAGTGGAGTATATTTACACAGTGCGGTCAGGAAGAGGTTAGTGGCCTCTACAGTAAGGCACATTGACAGTCACTAAAAGGTTAACCCACTGCCACAAACACTAGTAATAGACACCTGTGACATCACAAGCATGTGTGTCATAAGAGAAAAACCGTTGTAAAAAGCGGGCAAGCGGCCATATTTGTTGCTGTACTTGATGGCCTGAGGACCTTGAGCTTGACTACCCCCGCCTACCGCACCTTGATGAAATTTGGAGGTTCTATCAGAAAGCCCATTGCCCAGTGGGAGAAAAGGGACATCCGCCTAGCCAACCAAATCAGCCCAGGTGCTGCACCCCAACCCCCCCCCGACCTACTATTTATGTGGCAGCCACATAGTGGAATTACCCTCTAAGCCCAAGGGAAGGGCAGCCCTCCAGCCATGGTTCCCTAGAGGTTTCCTCCACAGGGGGTTTTCCTCTCTTGAGTGCTGGAGGGTGACTCTCTGTGAGTCGGGGGTTTGCCATTTTTTATATTTCAAATAAACTGTTTGGCCATTTATGCCCCAATTAACGTGTTCTGTGTCTTTATTGTGTTTCTTTAATTTACGTTCTTTGGTTTCGGGGTGTATACATGATTTTCTCAGGGAGGAGGTTAAAGGGGCATTCATTGCTATGGGACTTCCAAAAATAGCGAGCACGCTTGGTTGTCATATAGCAGCGAATGGAGAACGAGCAGCAGAAGCACGGCCACCTCTCCATTCATCACTATGGGACTCCTAAAAATTGCCAAACCGCAGCTCAGCTATTTTCTGAAGTTCCCTAGTGGTGAATGATGGGTGGCCACGCCTGCGCAACTTGCTGTCTGTACACTTTGGGGGCCCCAACCTATGGAAATGCTCAGGGGCGGACTGGGAACTTAAAAAATACTAAAAGTGGCCCCGTTTTGTAGTCTGGTCCAAATTGATGGAAGGCAGGGCCAGAAATACCATACTGTGGCACATTATACCGCTCCAACAGAGCCATATACCACAGTCCATCACAAAATACTGCCAATAGCACAAAATACATCCCCAAAAACTTCCACTAGCCGGCACTGAGGAGGGCTCAGGCAGGCCCCTGGGCATCAGCCCACCGGGAAATTTCCCTGTAAGGTCTATGGCCAATCCGCCCCTGGATATGCTATAAATGTCTTAGATGGAAATATCCCTTAAAATGAAATTCATTATAAAATAACCAAGTTAGCAGAGCATTGCTAGGACTCAAAGCAGTGTTAGGAGTCCCAGCACCGTTGCGCCGAATGAGAACATGGTGATGCTGAGGGTCAACGACTGTTCAATGCTGTGGGGCGAATAGTTTTATGGCGTCGGAAAGTTGAAAATTTAGATGCATGGCCCATTTTGTGTCTAAATTGGAACACAGCCTGGCCTAAATATATAAATGCGTATTATATATAATATTAGGGCATTACATAGAATCAATAGTAACGTAGGCGCACATCCCCCTTGAGGAATGGGTTCTTATTCATCAATGCTCTCTACCAGTAAGACTGTCTTCATTGCCCATAGCAACCAATCAGAGAGCAGCTTTCATTTTTCCAGAGCAGTTAAAGAAATAAAAGCTGAGCTCTGATTGGTTGCTAGAGGCAACAAGGACGGTCCTTGGTAAACGAGGCCTTAAGATGTACGTTAAACAGATTTTTCACACGTCTATCATCACACTACACCAATAACACAAGTGGCTGAGTGCCCTCATTGTACCCCTTTACCATAAGTGCCAGACTGAGCCCTCATACATTTACTCAAGAGTCTGGGATTTCCCTCATAACTGCCAACCTAGTTAGTGCCAGCCACACTGCCCTTACAGGTCCTAGAATTCTGGGCCTCTTGTGCTATCCACAGTGGCCCCATTAGAGATAGTGAGAGACAATGCCATATAATTTCCAGTCCATGTCCCCAAAAGTTTCATCTGCTGTCTCCTTAATTGGCAGCCATAGTTCCCCAAGAAATCCAAGCAACAGTGAACCCATCGGTGTTATCCACAGTGACGCCAGGGGTGAAAACCCCAGTGCTCACACAACTGCCAGCCACGACTGCCAGCCACCCTCAATTGAAAACCAGTGTCCCCAAACTGCCAGACACTGCATCTCCATAAATGAAATCCATGCTGCCCCTATAACTCCCAGCAATATTGGTAACATAGGAGCAATAGGTGACAACCATGGTGCCCCTACAAGTGCCATGCACAGTACCCCTATAAATGCTAGCCACAATCCCCGTCTAACACAGCAACCACAGCACCACCATAAGAGACAGCCATTGGCAGTGCCATATTAGTGCCAGTCAAAGCCCCAAAACATTTCATCCACTTCCTCAATAACTTGGCCATAGTTTCATTTTTCCTCCACAAGTGCCATCCACCCCTCCCTACAAATACCAGTCACGGTTCCCCCATAACAGATAAATGACATATAAACCTCAGCCAAAGCCTTCTATAAGTAACTACTATATTCATAGTTGTGCCATAATTGACAGCCACAGTGCCCCACAAGTGCCATACCCTCCTCCGTAGCAGTCTTTAAGGAGACATACTGTACGTCCTCTTTTTTTTCCAGATATGTCCTCTTTCTGGGACCTAAAAAAATTGTCCAGTCGGAACTTATACATCACCAAAAATATCTGGGACAGAGAACTGACAAGCCTGAGAAACCTTGGAAGTTGCAGTCCTCTCCCGTTATCCCATACCTATCAAGAAGATAGAGGGACACTATGTGCGGGGTGCTTTGCGCGCCATGGCAAATTTTTTCTGCACTAGGCAACGCCTGTAACTCTGCCCAAAATATAACTAAAAACCTAATCCCACCCAGTCCCCTAAATGCCCCCACATAGTAATTATTTCCCCTCACTGTAGCTATGGCCAGATATGTGCCCCCTTACCATAGCTATACACAGATATGCGCCCCCTCACCATAGTAATATATCATTTTAAACCCTTCATGACCGGGCGACTTTCCATTTTTTTCGCTTTTCATTTTCGCTTTTACTCCCATCCTTCACAAAGCCTTTTTATTTTTGCATTCACATAGCCGTATGATTGCTTTTGAAGGACAAGTTGTACTTTCTAATGGCACCATTTACGGTTGCATACAATGTAGTGGGAAAAAAGACATTCCAAATGGAACAGAATAAAAAGAAAAAAAAGAAAAAAAAAAAACTATTCTGCTGCAGTTTTATGGGTTTTGTTTCTACAGTGTTTCCTATTAGGCAAAACTGACTTGTTATTTTCATTCTCTGGATCAGTATGATTACAAAAATACCACATATGTATAGTTTTTCTTGCTTTTTAATACTGAAAAAAAAACTTTGGAAAAATCAAATTTTTTCTTTGCATCGCCATATTCTGATCGCCATTAAGTTTTTATTTTTATGTGTATGGAGCTCTGTGAGGCTCATTTTTTGCAGGGCAATCTGTACTTTACATTGATACCATTTTGGAGTGTGTAAAACGTTTTGATCACTTTTTATAAAATGTTTAGTGGAAGGTGAATCTGCCATTTTCACTTTTTTCTTTTTCGTCATAAGAGATATTTTTTAAAAAAAATATTTTAACAGTTTGGAGTTTTAGCACACAGCGATGACAATGATGTTCATTTTTTATTATTGATTTTGGGGAAAGGGGGCGATTTGATGTTTTTTTTTTTTTTTTTTAAAACACTTTTGCAATCATTAGATTGCTTCTCTCATAGACTCCAATGCATTAGCAGGAACTCCATAGGAAATAATGTGCGGCAGCCTCGGATCATTCAGGAGGCCCGAGGCTGCTCCACACATCATCCAGCTCCCTGATCCTCGCTAGCTGGAGCCGTAAGTGCATGCGCCTGTTTTTGTTTTGTTTTTTTTTCCGCCACAGATATCGTGATCACATTTGACCACGGCATCTGAGGGGTTAAACGTGTGCGATTAATGTTAAACAGCAGGCACACGGCGGCTTGTGAACGCAGTGGCCGCCATATTTAAATACTCGACTGCCAACATATATATGCGTTAGACGGTGGGAACAGGTTAAAAGAATAGATTCTGTATAACTTGTATTTCATGCATTTAAATTGCTCATTCTGGGCTTTGAAGTGAAGGAGGAGGTCCTATCAGTGATTGACAGCTTTCCCTCTATGACTGTGTATATAGAGCTGTCAATCACTGATAGGACCGCCTGCTTCACTTCAAAGCCCAGAAAGAGCAGGGAATTAAATGAATGAAATATAAATTAGTGCTCACACACATGACCGTTGGAGTTTTGTGGTCTGCAAATTGCGCAAAATACAGATACTGGCCATGTGCATTCTGCATTTTACAGAAAGTCCTTCCTTCTATAGAACAGTCCTATTCTGTCTATCTAGAAGAATAGTATATGTTCTATTTTTTTTGCGGTTGTCGTGGAACGAACATATGGACACACAATGTTTTGTCTGCCTCTTTTGTGGCCCCATTGCAGTGAATGGGTTTGTATCTGACCTGCAAAAAAAAAAAAAAATCGGATCGGATGCAGACAAAAACAACGGTCGTGTGCATGAGACCATATACTGAATCTTTTCCTATAAAACTACACATCAATCTGCTCAGCTCATCCTGATCTATACCATGCTGCCTGCAGCTCAAGAGCGGCCTGTTCAGTTCCACAAATTGCCGAACGCATACGTGGCGGCATCCGTGTCTTGTTGATCAGCAATTTGTGGACCGCAAAATACAGTGCAGTCAGGTGCATGAGCCCTAAGGCCTCTTTCACACGAGCGTGATGGAGATCTGGATGTGTTTAGGGTGCGTTCAGGAAAACTCGCACCATTTTCCAAGCAAGTTCAATCAGTTTTGTCTGCGATTGCGTTCAGTTTTTTTCCATGCGGGTGCAATGCGTTTTGATGCGTTTTTCACGCGCGTGATAAAAAAAACTGAAGGTTTACAAACACATCACTTAGCAACCATCAGTGAAAAACGTATTGCATCCACACTTGCTTCAGGATGCAATGCGTTTTTCACTGAAGCCCCATTTACTTCTATGGAGCCAGGGCTGCGTGAAAAACGCAGAATATAGAACATGCTGTGATTCTCACGCAACGCAGAACTGATGCGTGAAAGAAAACGCTCATGTGCACAGAGCCATTGAAATGAATGGGTCAGGATTCAGTGCAGGTGCTATGCGTTCACGTCATGCATTGCTCCCGCGCGGAAAACTCACTTGTGTGAAGGGCCTAAGGCCTCTTTTACACAAACCATACGGATTGTGTCAGGCCCCTTGCAGACGAGCGTTACACACTCACGTCTCCCGCATCGCGGGCCCTGTCCTGAACAGGGTCACATAGCATTATAATGATTTATAATACTATGTAACCCTTATGCCCCTTTCACACGAGCAGGAGACTCGCATGTCTCCCGCAACGCATCTACAGGGCTGGACTCCGGCACTGACTGGGATCGCATATAATGCTATGCGATCCCTGTCAGTGCCGAGTCCAGCCCTGTAGACGCGTTGCGGGAGACATGCGAGTCTCCCGCTCGTGTGAAAGGGGCATTACAGTTCTGGAATATGTTGGATAACACTGACATAATGCTGTTAGTGTTATCCAACACATTCCAGAACTGCAAGGGTTACATAGTATCATACATCAGTATAATGCTATGTGTCTCCATCAGTGCCGGGAGTTCAGGCCAGGGCCCGCAATGCGGGAGACGTGCGTGTGTAACGCTCGTCTGCAAGGGGCCTCAGGGTGCATTCAGTGAAACTCGCACCATTTCGCAAGCAAGTTCAGTCAGTTTTATCTGCAATTGTGTTCAGCGTTTCAGTTTTGCCTCGCAGCTGCAATCAGTTTTGATGCGTTTTTCACGCATGTGAAAAACAACGTAATGCCCCTTTCACACGAGCGGGAGACTCGCATGTCTCCCGCAACGCATCTACAGGGCTGGACTCGGCACGGACAGGGATCGCATATAATGCTCTGCAATCCCTGTCCGTGCAGAGTCCAGCCCTGTAGATGCGTTGCGGGAGACATGCGAGTCTCCCGCTCGTGTGAAAGGGGCATAAGACTTACAAACCACTCTGAGGATACGTCATCAGTATTAGGGCTCGGCCACATGACAACATTTGTCTTGTGACATCTTTTTGTAATGATAGTCAATGGTGGCGCTCTGTAACAGCAGCATAAAAATCCATTCAAGTTGTAACCATTGACTGTCATTACAAAAAATGTTGTGCAACATTGCTGTGACACATTTTGCAGTGTAATGCCCCTTTCACACGAGCGGGAGACTCGCATGTCTCCCGCAACGCATCTACAGGGCTGGACTCGGCACGGACAGGGATCGCATATAATACTATGCGATCCCTGTCAGTGCCGAGTCCAGCCCTGTAGATGCGTTGCGGTAGACATGCGAGTCTCCCGTTCGTGTGAAAGGGGCATAACTGTAACCATACGCCACTGCACACCCTCTTTAAAGAGATTTTCCATAAATATTAAAGGGTTATTCTCATTTTAGACAATGGGGGCATATCGCTAGGATATGCCCCCATTGTCTTATAGGTGTGGGTCCCACCGCTGGGACCCGCACCTATTTCCAGAACGGAGCCCCCGAACTGAATGAGGGCGCACTGCGCATGCGCAGCCACCCTCCATTCATTTCTATGGGGCCGCCGAAAATAGCCGAGCGCTGGCTCGGCTACTTCCGTCGGCTCCATAGAAATGAATGGGAGCGCACTGCGCATGCACGGCCCGGCTCCCATTCATTTCTATGAGCGGCGCGGGGAGCTGTGCCTGGTGGTGGCCGGACCCCCGGAAACCTGAGGTCCTCCAGGCGCAGCGCTCCCCGCTCCGTTCTGGATATAGGTGCGGGTCCCAGCGGTGGGACCCGCACCTATAAGACAATGGGGGCATATCCTAGCGATATGCCCCCATTGTCTAAGATGAGAATACCCCTTTAATATTTCTTATTTTACTCACATACATCTTTATACATATGGTTCACTGTGGGTTAAAAAAAGAAGCCATACTCACCCTCCCTGATCCCCTCACCCTTATATTTTCTCTCAATATACCAAGGCAAGGCTGCATCCAGCAAAAATGAAAAGCATGAGGTACTAGCTGATTTTACAGCAAACATATGGAAGATTGTAACCCACGTCTTGTGATTCCCTACACCAACACTACAAATAAATCATAGAAAACCAGGTCAAAATGACTTCATATCACAGAAACAGGACATACTTACTAATACAGGGGCAGGTTAAATGCTAGTTCACCTCAGCTTCAGACAGGCCACAATGCTATATCTGTCAGGCTGCACAGGTGCACAATACTGATGAATATCATCCACTCACACACCTACCATTCAGGGGGTGGGGGCTGGCCACTCAGGCCTAGTTCAAACTTCAGTGATTTCCATCAGTGATTTCGAGCCAGAACCAGAAGTTGAGGCTACACAGATATAAGACAGATCTGCACCCGTTCTCTGTTTTTCACAGGCACCTGGTTTTGGCTCACTGATGAAAATCACTGATGTGCGAGCTAGGTCTCAAACATGAGTGTTTTGGTCAGTGATTTCTATCAGTGATTGTGAGCCAAAACCAGGATTGGAGCCTCCAAAGAGAAGGTATAGTGGAAAAATTTGCACCTTTTCTATGTTTTACACCCGCATATGTTTTTGTTTTACAACCATTGATGGAAATCCATGACCAAACGGTGATGTGTGAACTAGGCCAAAGTATTATAATTGCAAACAGATAAGCTTTTAGGGTATATTCACACCTGTAAGTTTTTGTTCAGTTTTTTTTTATGCAGTTTGATGCAGTTTTCATATAATTGACCCATGGGATACTGCTACTTATCTGCAGGGCCATTAGAGTGCTTTCACATGTAGGTTTTTGCTGGATTATTCTGTACGTTCATGTTTTTAGTGCCAATTTTTGCACTTGTGTTTTTGGTGTTTTTGTTTTATTTATTTATTTATTTTTTTTAATGATAAGAATGCCAGCCAGGGTTGCCAACCGTCCAGAAATTTCTGGACAGTCCGTAAAAATAGGTGACTTTTTTCCTGTGTCCGTGAAAAAAAATTGATGTGTCCGTGATTTTTTTGATTCTGCTGGTACTTGACTAAATTAATTTAGTGGTAATTATCATTATTTTAGAGCTTACAGTAAATTATGGTAATGAGATATTATCAGTATATTGAGCTATAGACATGTATCACTTATAATCTTCATAATTCATTATGGTTTTCCAATTTGTCCGTAAAAAATGTTGGCCGTCCGTGATTTCGGGATAAGTTGTCCAGAAAAAAGAAAAGCTCTGGTTGGCAACCCTGATGCCAGCTTGAGATGTTAGCTGAAGGTCTATGGGAATTATGAAACAAAGAACATGTAAGCATATTTTGCTACTGGTGTATTTTTTTGTTAATTAGGTGGCATTTTTTTTCCTTTTTGGCTTCTTTTCAAAAATGTAGCATGCTGTAGCTCTTGGTCTTTTTTTCAGAAGTTTTCATATTTTTCACACCTTTTCTATAGGTTCAGACGTTTTCACATCTTTTCTATAGGCCAAAAAAAAAAAAAAAACGCAAGTGAGCAAACACATTGGGTCACATTTAGGCCTCGTTCAGATGGCCGTATGATGTCCTCAAAAATGCGGATCTGTTTTTTTGCGGATTACTTACCCTACCCATTCACTTCTATAGGGCTCTTTACTTCCATTCCATGGCTCCGCAAAATAAATAAAACATGTCCTATACTTGTCAGTGAAAATCAGGACATGGCCCCATTGAAGTCTATTGGTCCGCAAAAATACGGGATGCAATCCGTTTCTTGGCGGACATTCTGAACTGTCCGCAAAAAAACGGATCCGTATTTTTGCGGACATCATACGGCCGTCTGAATGAGCCCTTACTATAATGTCTGCGCCTGTGTTCAATGAGTAAAAAGCCTGTTTCTGACTGTCTTATTTTTTTTTATGTCTCATTTACCCACTGATTTTGCTTGTGTTTTGGAGGCATTTGCGCCTGTTGTGCCTATTTTGAGTTTTAAAGGGATTTTTCAGCAAGTGGCATTTATCATGTACAGAATGTTAATACATGGGACTTACTAATGTATTGTTATTGTCCATATTGCTTCCTTTTCTGTCTGGATTCATTTTTCCATCACATTGTACACTGCTCGTTTCCATGGTTACAACCACCCTGCCATCTATCAGTGGTGCTCGTGCATGCACACTATAGGAAAAAAAAAATGTCGGCTTCTATGGTGTCCGGGATTGTGTGAGCGCACAGCCATGCTGATGGATTGCAGGGTGGTTGTAACCATTGAAACGAGCAGTGTATAATGTGATAGAAAAATTAATCCAGCCAGCAAAGGAGGAAATATGGACAATCACAATACATTAGGAAGTGTCTCGTATTAACTTTCTCTACATGATAAATGCTATTTGCTGAAGTGACACAATCCCTTTAAGACCAATTCAGAAATTTTCTAACTTTTGCGCCTATTTTTCAACCTATTTATGTAAGTGCACCTACATGTACACGAACACTTTCTTGATCAATATTGTAAATGTAACAATGCAAATGTATACCTTAGATCAAAACGAAAGACATTCAAAGAGAAAAGAGGGACAGAGGGACTTGGGTCCAAAATAGGGACTGTCCCTCCAAAAGAGGGACACTTTAAACCAAAAAAGAACGATTTGATTTATTAACCCCTACAGCTACGGCGGGCTGATCGGGCGGGCAAAAAATATCACATGATCCACCCGTTCAGGTGATCGCCATAAAAAGATAAATAAAAACAGTGCAAAAACAGCCATGTTCTGGTCGGCTTGCCTCACAAAAAGTGTATTACCAAGCAATCAAAACTGCATAGATACCCCAAAATGGTACCAATCAGTCCTCTCATCCTGCAAAAATGAGACCCTACCTAAAAAAAATATAGGTCTCAGAAAATGACAATAACAAGATATTTTTCTTGTCAAAATACTTTTACTGTGTAAGGCTCCATTCACACGTCCTGTTTTTCTTTCCTGATTCGATCCTGATCCTGATCCATTCATTTCAATGGGTCCTGAAAAAATCAGGATCGAATCAGGAAAGAAAAACAGGACGTGTGAATGGAGCCTAAAACTTACCTAATATGTCTATTATTTTTATTTTGTTATCACCGCATCTGTAACACCCTGCTCTATAAAAAATATCACATGATAGATATACCCTGTCCGGTGAACGCTGTAAAAAAATAAAAATAAAAACTGTGCCAAAACAGCTATTTTTTGTCACTTTGCTTCACAAAAATTATAAAACCAAGTGATCAAAAAGTCGTATGTACTCCTTAATGTTATGAATCAAACCGTCATCTTATCCCGCAAAAATGAGACCCTATCCAAGACAAAGACAAGAAAATTAAAAAAAAAAACATATGGTTCTCAGAACATGGCAACACAAAAACAAGATTTTATTCTATTCAAAAATGCTTTTACTGTGTAAAACCTAACAAAAATAATAGACATTAACAATCTACTCTATAAAAATATCACATGATATGCCCCTTCAGGTAAATGCTGTTAAAAAAAAAACAACTGCCAAAACAATTTTTTTATTACATTGCCTCACAAAAGTGTTAGTGTAATACCAAGTTATCTAAACGTCATATATACCCCAAAATGGTACCAATGAAAACGTCACCTCATCCCGCAAAAAATTAACCCCCACATAAGACAATCACTCAAAAAATAAAACCCAATGGGACTGCAAAAGCCATATGGCGCTCCTTCCTTGTCCTGCCATCTGCCCTACAGCGGTTTACCACCACATATGGGGTGTTGCCATATTCAGGAGAAATGGGTAACAAATTATGGGGTGCTTTTCTCCTGTTACCCCTTGTGGAAATAAAAAAATTTGGGGCTAAAGCAACATTTTATTGGAAGAAATGAAACCTTTCTTTTTCACAGTTGAGTGTTTCAAAATTCCGTAAAACCCTTAGGGGGTCAAAGTGCTCAGTACATCCCTTAATATATTCTTTGAGGGGTGTAGTTTCTAAAATGGGGTCACTTTTTGAGTTTCCACTATAGGAGTACGTCAGGGTCTCTTCAAATACAAAATGGTGCCCAAAAACCATCCTAGCAAAATCTGCCTCCAAAAACCATATGGCGCTCCTTTCCTTCTGACAACTGCCAACGTGCCCATAGAGCAGTTTACCACCACATATGGGGTATTTCTGTAAGCTGCGGAATCAGAGTAATGTATATTGAGGTTTATTTTGCTGTTAACCCTTGCTGTGTTGCAAGAAAAAATTGATTAACATAAAAAAAATCTGCAAAAAAATCTGCAAAAAAAAAAATAAAATATGAAATTTCACCTCCATTTTCCTTTAATTCTGGTGGCAAACCTCAAGGGTTAACAAAGTTTGTAACATCAGTTTTGAATAATTTGAGGGGTCTAGTTTCTAAAATGGGGTCATTTATGGGTGGTTTCCATTACGTAAGCCCCTCAAAGTCACTTTATAACTGAATAGGGGCTTAAAAAAATGGTTTGGGGAATTTTGTTGAAAATTTGAAGAATTGCTTCTAAAATTCTAAGCCTTCTAATGTCCTAAAAAAATTAAATGACGTTTACAAAATCATACCAACCTAAAGTAGACATATGGAAAATGTAAAGTCATAACTGTTCTGTGAGATATCACTATCTGCCATAAAAGCAGAGAAATTCATATTTAGAAAACTGAATTTTTCAACATTTTCTCAAATTTTTTTTTTTAATAAATAAAGATAAAAAAAATATTGACTTAAATGTATCACTAACATGAAGTACAATGTGTCACGAGAAAACAATCTCAGAATGGCTTGGATAAGAAAAAGATTTCCAAAGTTATTACCTCAAAAAGACATGTTAGATTTGTAAAAATCGGCCTTGGATTTAAAGGGGTTATCCAAGACTATTAAATGCCCTCCATAGGCCAGGCCCCTCACAATGAATATACTTACCTGGCTCCCACCGCCACTGCCGCTTCTCCCTGTGTGTGGATGAACACATCCGATGTCGGGAAGGGGTGGAGCAGCCAATGGCAGACGGGGACGAGCCTCCCTAGCATCACCCGTGACGCTAGGGAGGCTCGTCCCCATCCCCGCCTGCCATTGGCTGACACCCCTCCCCCCAACACCGGATGTTTTCACCCGCGCACGGGGAGAAACTGCAGCGGTAGTGTGAGGGGCAAATACATTAGTAAATCTGGGCCAGTGGACCTCATTTATCAAAACTGGAAAACTATCTTAGTTGCCCATATTACTGTATGAAGGGCTTGTTTTTTGCGGGACAAGTTGTACTTTCCAACGCCACCATTTAATATTGCATGTGGTGTAGTGGGAAGCAGGAAAAAAATTCCAAATCGGGTGCAAAAAAACGCAATTCCGCTACAGTTTTTTTACGGGTTTTTTTTATTTACGGCGTTCGATGTTCATTAAAACTGACCAGTTACTTTCATTCTACTGATCAGTACGAATCTGGCGATACCTAATATGTGTAGTTTTTCTAGTTTTGATAGTGATAAAATAATTATAAAGTTGGAATTTATTTTTTTTTGTCATCATATCTTGATCCCTATAACTTTTGGGTATTTATGTGTACGGAGCTGTATGGGGGCTCATTTTT